>NNCF01126916.1:825059-835279 GCA_002313205.1 Laupala kohalensis | reverse complement strand
TACATGGGCCGGTTAGTTGGATTTACCAACAACTACAGCAAGATTACTCGATCGGATAGACAAAACTCGGTTAGTTACCTGCCAGATAGTTAAAGATTGGTGAAAGATATCCTGAATCAAATTAAACATGCAAGTTACCGTACAAATTGTTAGTTTCATTTAATTATCGTGCCATTAAAACACACCAGTTTAGCTATTATATTTTATTGGGTTTGGGACTTTTAAATATGTGTTGCCATTCGGTTTTATAAATTGAGATCCCGTTTTGACCAATGTGTATGGACATCAATGAAAAATAATAAACATATTAAACTTCTCATCAATATTATTAAACATACAAATTGAAAAAGAAAAACGATCATAAATATGGAAAATTCATTTTTTGAGAGAAATCAATCGAAAAAAAAATATTGATCAACACACATAGTACATAAATGCTAAAGTTCCTGTGTTTGCGAACTTTTCACGATTTAGCTACTAAACTGGTCTTGAGAAAATTTGTCAAGGTGATAGTTTCTATGTTCACAAAATAAACAGGCCAAAATTTATTTTTAAAACGTAAGAAAAACAGAAAAAATTTTTTGATGAGGATGTCGGAAAAAATCCATTTTATGGGAGGTACATTCGCTTACGATGCCTAAATTTGTCAGAGATAGGTATCAGAAACGAGTTGTAATTTTGTTCACCTAAGGTACGAACATCAAAATCAATTTCATAATAAGGTTTCAAAATTATAAATTCACGCAAACAAAATCACAGGTAACAGATAGTATAGAATATGTGGCATTGGTGGGATGTGATTAATAATTTACTTAAGAAAAATGATTTGAAAATGATTTAAAAATTTATTTATTATCACTTTAAAAAAAAGTAATTTGCCTTTTTTAATTCGACAAGAGATATTGGTTATGACATCACAAATTTGTCTTTGAAGTTATTTGAGGAATTTTTTCGGACCACTTCACGCGACTCCGGTTCATTTTACTTGGTATTGCTTCTATCTTATTTATTAAAGGTTGTTTTGTAAATCCTCAACATCCAGAATACCTCCCAGGCCTACTGAGCCAGCTTTAAAACGAGTACTGGTTGTGTCCTGTGATCAAATCGATCGGAGCGAATGCTTACCGCTTCTCCTCCTCCTAGTGCCGATGCTCCTAGTTCGATGGTTTGAAATGCCGAAAACGTGGTCACGGTATGAAAAAATGTATCAATCTGCTTGGAAAATGGTATTTGCGGGATCCTCACATTAATAATGAATAATCTGAATTAAAAAACAAAAAATCAAAATGGTGGACACAATATTGCCGAACAAATCGAAGATGATCGAATATGATGAAATGTTATTTCACAGTTTAAATAGGACTTTAATTTTGATATATTTATCTTTTTTTTTCACAAATTATTTAAAAANTCTACAAATATATATATATATATTTGTAGAACCACTGTGCGACTCCGAGAAATTGTGGAGCTCTACCTTCCACGAACCCCAATGGTCAACTTCGGCGTTTTGTTGGACAGTGTGACTTTACCTTTTTGTAAATATTCTCACTAATTGCTTAGAAATGAGTTATCATTTCAAAGATAACTGTCTGAATAGGGGCTGGAATTTATTAGCAGTTTTTATATGCATTTACTAATTTTTTATACTCTGTAGTAAAGTATAAATTGAATTGGAATTAGTTTTATTCATGTGTGCCTCCCAAGTGCGGCAGGTTACTTACGACTCGATGATAATTATAATCGTGATAATGATGACGAAATAGATGAAATCTACGTTTAATTACCTTAAAATACTTGTCATATATGCCATTTTATGTCTTTCACATTAAATTGGACCTAATTATTTAAAAATATTTCGATATGTTATATGGTTTGTAAATTTTCTCCATGATTACTGGTAATGTAACGTTATTTATTATCGGCATTTAAAACTTCAATCTCATTTATTTCAGTATTAAATGAATCAATTTATCTTTGGAACAGAGTGTTCAAAATTTTACCCGCCAGTAATATCAAAAGTGACCAACTCATGTAAATTATATTCAATTTTTTGAGACATTTGTTTGGAAACTTAATCATGTAACATTTAAAACCTTATAAGTTCCTTCTATTGAGTAACTACACTATTATTACTTTTGCCAGAAAATGAAAGTTAACAATGAAAGTTATTACAGTAACATGTTTTATTAAAAACTAGCAGACCCGACAGACGCTGTCCTGTCCAAATATCCATAAACTTGTTTCTGATCGTTTTGTAAATTTCTAAAAAAACAAAACAAAAAAGAATTAAACCAAATTTGTCATTCTAATCGTTAAGGCTGAGAGTGCATAAAATTATTATGATTTTTTATGTTTGTCAGGATTTTCCGACTTTCCCTTTGTAATTGCCCCGATTTTTTTTTCTGACAACTTTTCCAGGACCATNCAAAAAAAAAAAAAAAAGAATTATTCATATCCATCGAATCGTGAGTTATGGTCTTGAGTTCACACAAAAATCCCATAGATAGGAGAACTTTCAGTTTTTCCCAAATTTTCCGAGCAACATTTCCCATTTTTCTTTCCCTAAAAACATTATTCCGGCTATTATGAACATTTAAGAAAAGACAAATCGGTCCAGCCATTCCCAAGTGATGCGCTTACCAACGAACAGCATTTAACTTTTATTTATATTGATATACACTAGCCGCATATCCGCGGCTTTGCTCATGTGAATATTGCAATATATATCTGCAACTTTATTCTTTCTCACATTGCTATCCTAGAAGAATGTTATCCATTAATATTGACTGTGTGATATTATTCCTGTGTATTAGGACGAAACTATTGACTCAGCGATGCCAAAAACTTTGGACATATCAGGTATGTGATTTCCGATAATTTTTACATGGTATACCGTTCTCTAGAAATAAGTATAGGGGTTGGTCATTATTTTTTACAACTAGTTTTCAACACAAATGTTTGGACAAAGCATTGCAGAATTGATGACGTATACGTCTTGGAAATGTTTTCATATATGTACAGAAAAATGTTGTATGCTTTTGTTGAAAAATAGCTATCGTAAGTTCTAATAATGAAACAAAAGTTAGTCAGTACCCAGTGATAAGACTTAATATAAATATGAATGATGACTCATTGCACACAGTACATGTAAGATAAAAAAAACAATGAACAAAGAAAGCATAAACGTAAACACGTATCTCACCCAGAACCGCAAATCAAATTGCTAACCTAAATATCGATTTCAATATATTCAGGTTTAAAAACATAGCACATTCATGCAAAATTCTAATCCTCATTTCACTCCCTTATTGGTAGATTTTCATAAAATCCATTCTTGGTCGACATTTTCGATTATTTTTTCGTGTCTCCACATAAAGAAAAATTACATTATGTCTTTGAACGGATATTGATTTCAGAATACACAAAAATCATTGATTCGACCCCTAATCTTGTAACGTTATTTTTACGTCTCGCCCTTGCCTCTCCTTTCAATTATTTTTCTCATGAAGGCAATTCCCCTCCCCTCCCAAATGTCATTCTTCGATGAGGGCACAATTTAGACTTGCACGATATCGGGTTTTTACTATCAACTCGACGACACCGAACTGTGGACTCGTCACTGGTGTCTGTCATGTTGGATGATTTTTTTATGGCATCCCTTTCCATAGGTGTGTTGGAGTTTATACGGGCTGATTATGGACTTTGGCGTCTTTGGAAATGCCATTTCCGATTTCAGCGGTCCCGAAAACTATGATCTCAAATTAATATCATTCATGTTCGTTAATTTTTACATTTAAACCGCTTTCCATCTCCTTCCCAAAATCGTGTATTTCGCCATAGAGGGTGATCATGGACTTCAGCGATATTGAGAGTGTGACTCTGCTCTTTGGCGTCTTAACGAATGATGTGTTCCACAGCAATATCGGTATTTTTTATTTTTATTTTAAAAATATATTTGTCGGAAACATTCGCGGCCGTGTCTTATTGAAACTATCTTATTGGGTAGTCAATCTGAAATATTAAACATAAGGAATTTTATTTTGTTTCGAAAGTACTTCACACTTTTGAGCCATGTAACAGCTACACTTATTACCTAGTCTCACGTTTGTTACGCGATCAGTTCAAATCCGATAACCATACCAGCTTCTCATTGTATTTGCACATTCTACTAGTCCGTGCTTGCCGGTCATTTTTCCATTTCTGTTGAATGCTTTTTTGTTATTTTGTTTGTTATTTACGTCATTTATCATTCTTCAACTATGGTCATCTTGGGAACTTGTCCAATAAGAGTGTTTTGACATTTCTCAAAACTCTCAACTTTTAAACATGGAGTTAAGTTTCAATCCTTAAACATACTATGAGAGGTTGCAAACTGCTCTATAAAACAATACGCAATACTTAGGGATTACTTTTCAGTTATTTTAATTATCTAGGAAATTCCACCCAACAGAATATTCTAGTAGAGAAGCTAACAGATAACATGACCCTACAGAATGATCAAAAATTTGGACACTACTTATCCTAGATGTGTCAGTTTGCAGAAATACCGATATAATACGATTACGTTCATGGATTTGCTAACATTTTGCAACTAGGAGATCAACTAATAGGAGAATAATAAAACTGGTTCTCTTAGAACCACAGGTCGCATTTGACGTATGCACCTTACGAAATCAACGCATGCATTAATACAATATTCACATATCATCATCTGTTAATTCCACTTATTTTTCAATTCCATGTTTTTTATTTACAGGTGCAATTTACACAAAAATATACAAATACTTCTACTAATTGTATAGTTTTTCGAAACGTACGTAAGATTTCACATTAAAAGGAAGAGTCATATGAAATAAAAATTAAGATAAGAATACACTTCTCTATTTTGATTGATTGAGTATACTTCACATGAAATATGTGCAAACGGTACCACGCAGGTTAACGGTGTATCCAGTGAACCTCCGAACACTGATATTTTATTTTAATCCGTTTCATTAGGACAATGGATATCCTACGAGGAATAAAAAAATAAAAGAAAAAAAAGCAATTATTGAAAAAGTTTATTCAACTCACCGTGACCACAACAATAACGTCGTGCCCCGTAAAAAGAATTCCCATTTAACATGGGGTATAAAACGCGAAACATCAACAACGACGAATGAAACACATTTGTGTGAAAATACGAGATGCAAACACGTGTACCTGTCAGCGCTTGAGAGTGAGTCTTCATTCTCGTAAAAAGGTGTCACCAAGTGTAATCCGTCCGACGCCAGCGCTGCGCTCGTTGGCAGGAACGAGTACCACTCGAAGCGAATCGGGCGACGAGAGAAGCCACCTCTCGCTGATGGAGGGAGAGGAGGAGGAGATGGAGGTAGAGGCGGAGGCGGAAGTCGCCCGGGCGGCGAGTGCTATGGGAGGGGTGGGAGGTGGTATGGGAAGGGAGACGGGAAGGGACCGGGATTGATCGCCCGGCAGCGCTTTTACAACTACTGCCCACGCCCTCCATGGCCACAACCCATGCGCACTCTTCTCCCCTCGATGGCGGCCGCCAACATACCCCACCTCAACCCTCTCCCTATAGCTTTGCAGATGTCGTCGAAAGCAGATTCATATTTTTCTTTAACAAGATATCATGATGGACGCGCGTTGTATCATACCTTTGCAATTATGTGAATTAAAAAATAAGTAAGGTCATTCAAGAAACATCAACCACAATACATTCCAGGAAATGCAAGTCCGAAATATCTTCTATAAAGCATGGTGTTCTGTTTAGTAAACTTGATATTTTCAATGAATTTGAACTTCCTGAAAACTATTCCCTTTAAGAGTGGTTCATCACAGTATCTGTTGTTTAATAAATTTCACAAAATAATGAAATATAAGAGAGATTTTCCGTAATATAAAACAAAAACACTTTTATTGAGACATTTTGAGTAAACCAATTGAGCCCAGAAACCTTTTCACTGAGGATTAGGTTAAAATTGACATAAAATAATAAAATTTAGGGATGATTGTGTTACAATATGTAGGATCTCCTGAGGTGTAACAGCACACTGATGTTGAATAGTTTATGATAATATTCGATACTAAAATACTTAAATGTTATGTCGAATTATAAATGTTAATTTTAAAGTAGGTCAATACATCAGTGTAATCTATTTCAGCAATAAAATAAAACTTAATTTTAAATGAAACACTTTCCAATAGTCTTCGTCAATGTTTGCAACAGTTTATTTTTAATTTTTGGAACTGTTTTTCCATAAGTACTCAATTATAATTTCCATTTCTATCCGGCAAATGACCTACTATACGAACTTAGAAAAATACGAAAAATAAATAGTTTTTACGATAGGCAATAGGGTTTAGGCAATTACTCTACAAAATTCATTTCATACTCATTGAAGTGAAAAATGAAGATATTATGCAAGAACAATGGAAATAATCTATAACTTCATTATGTATGGTGTGATAAAATCATCTTGCTAAGTCTACACATTTACCTCAAAATCCATTTAATTTCAATTTGAGACTCCAAGAATTCAATTTCAGGGAGGTGAGGTTATTAAGTAAATGAGGGATGAAACGCATTCCTGTTATTGGTTAAGAATGATTTTATGCATTTAAAGTGATATTACGTAGAAGTTTGAAATAATCATAGTCTGAAAATGATTAAGAGTTTGTACTTCCTCTGAAACTAAAGCTACACCATTTAATTTCTCTCCTCGCGTATCACCGATGAGAACATGATTCGTCACATGTTGGCTGTTCAATTTGTGACGAAAAGGAACGAATTTTCCGTTTTTCCGAATCTAGTAGTCAGTAAAAGTAAATCGTTGAATTCGATATATTCTAGATTTGCAAGTAAGCAATATGCACCCTTATTTGTTTACTGTTTTTGTGTGAAAATATGAAAAATGTTATCTTTCCCTGGAACATGGATAGATCTTGATATTCATGTTTTCAATGGAGTTGTTATCAGTTGATCAATTTTATGTGAGAATTCAGTTCAAGCAATGACAATGTGTCTGTCATTTATGATGTCCCGTGACACAATAAAGATATACAGATGAATTTCACTCCAATTAAATGTGGGTTTGCAAATGCTCGTAGCACAAATATTTGCAGAAATACATTAAACATCCTCCCGATATTGTACTTTATTAATATTTCTACGAAAACCGTTAGATATCAGAGAAAAAATACACATGACTTCCATTTGATACTTGGAGAAATTAATAGAAGTTATATGTGCTAAATCAAAAGCAAAACATTGATGCCCTAATATTTTTTAGTATTTAAATCTTACTACTCTCCGAAATTTACTTCATTTCAAGAACTATGTACTCTCTTAAAGTACGTATCAGTGGTGTATGTAAGAATAATTTAAATGAATAAAAAAATATTGTTCACATAGTTTTGAACCACAAAACAAATATGAATCGTTAAACCATATAAAATAATTAATATTTAATAGATATACACCTAAATTCTTTGAAGATGTATCCAAAAGCCACATATCGCGTTTATTATACAAATTGGAAAAGGAGTACAATTTTATAATTAATCAAACAATTTATTATATTCCCTATATACCGTCAAGTTTATCGTAACAGTGACATTAAATTAAACTTAACCCGAAAAGATTTAAACAGTATCAAATCAGGTAATTTAATGTGCATTGTTGTGAAGAATTATTTATTTCAATAATAATAATAATAAATTTATTGTCGAAAAACAGTACAGACTGCGTACGACCACGTGGAACTAATTTACTCTCCGGAAGCAAGCAAGGGACCATCCCATCAAGCGCCCTAAGGCAGAGGCGGATTCAAAAATTTCAGCAAAAGTTCCTAGTTGAGATAAAAAGTTAGCTGCGAGTTATAATACATATATAATGTCAATATGTTTGCAATTTAACGCAAATATGTTTGTAAATTTACATGTACAAGTTATTATCTAACTATAGATTATTCTGAGTATAGTGTTTAAAAATCATAAGAGTTGAAAAAACACTAAATTCACGATTTATTGTTACAATAAACACGCCCCTAGACAAAGCCTAGAGAACCTGTATAAGAAATCCGCCTCTACCCGAAGGAAAAACGGAGAAAAACCCGGGCCAGGATGGGGCTACAGAATTAATGTACACAACCGTGCCAAAGTTGAGTACACATAAAACTAAATTAATATGAGCCATACGGCAACACAATCATGCAAGAAAATAGTTTTTGAAATTGTTATAAGTTATTTAAAAAGTGCTACAGCAATGGCGTGATAAAGTACAAGACGAATTTAACTTTTATTAAAATCAATAAATTCTTTTACAGTGTAGAAGCACTGGTGCAGGAGGTAGTTTTTAACCGCGGATTTGAAGATATTCAATTTCATAATGTCTTTTATATTCTTGGGCAGGGAATTATATAGAACGATTCCCGAATGATAAGGTCCTTTTTGGCAAAGAGTGGTTGACACTCTAGGGCGATGAATATTACTACTATTGCGTGTATAGTGTTCGTGAACGAGACTGTTTCGTATAAAGAAAGGGTGGCACTTCAGTAATTCGGTCTTAACAAACACGACTGTTTCATAAATATAAATGCAGGGAAGTGTTAAGATATTTAATTCCTTGAATAAAGGTTTACAAGAGTTTCGGGGGTGAGATTTACAAATTATCCGAACTATCCTCTTCTGAATTCTGAAAGTTTGAATACTCTGACCGGAATTACCCCAGAAGGTAATGCCGTAACGTAAATGGGAGTACACGTTTGCAAAATATACGCAACGGGAAATATGTGGACTAACTGCATTAACTAAGTTTCGGAATGTGTAACACAATTTGCTTAATTGGGAATTAAGATTGTCAACGTGACAATTCCATTTGAGACTGTCTTGAATATCGAGACCTAAGAATTTTGTATTCGTAACAGTTTTTAATTGTGTTCCGTTTAAAGAAAGAGAAACCTGGGTTAAAGATTTTGTAATACTATTGTGAAATGACATAGACACTGTTTTGTCAGTGTTTACAATGATACGATTTGCATGGAACCAAGTCGAAAGATTAGACAAAACTTTTTGAGCATTGGCGTGAGAATGGGAGATTTTTGAGAATGGAGCAATATGATCCCATTCTCATCGCATCTTCAAATTTGGAACATATATTTTAAAGAGGGTCTTAAATACAATTTTTTCCCCAAATAAATTAAAATTTTCGATTTTGAGATTTATTTTGAAACTTCATTAATTGAGAATTTTTGACATTTTAAAACATTATTATTATGTTTCATTAAAGATTTTAAAAGGCGTCGCAAATGACGGAAATATACAAATCTTACTCGAAATTCACAGCTCCATATCTGAGAATAAATTTGCCAAAAACACATAATTGTTACTTATTTTACAGGCGGCTTCTACCTGTTTCTTTTACGAAATGCACAAACTTACAGTTTTCAGTAGAGGGTTCATATAAATGATTCATTAAAAAATCAAAATACCCGATTTCTTGCAAGGTAAGGCCCTCTCTCATTACCCAGCTACTGGACTACAAATTATTGACGATTTCATATCGTTTCGTTCTTTATCTTCTCCTCGTGTTTCATATATTATCGCCTTATTTTCCATGGTGGACACATTGTTGTGGTCGACACATTGTTTTTTTTATGTCAGAGAGATGCTCATGCTTGGAGCCAGGTTGACGAGCGGCGAAACCAATTAAGGGCATCTGGGGGGAACTTCGGGAACTTCGAAGGGCGAAGATATGATATTGCAAAGAAGTAAAACTATTGTTTCGTGATTAAACTCTAAAAATAATTTTAAAAATGTATTGTAGTGTTATGAGTTGGTTCACGCTGGTATAGCTAAATTAGTGCTATACAGCATAAACACTCAAAATATTGTATTTTAAAATTATCGAAAGACTGCTATGAAACGATGACTAACCGTTCCGTCATAAGAATTCCCACACAAATTCCACACGCACCCCAACCCTGCCCATAAGACCTTAATAGTTCTAATTTTGGGTTGAGTGAGTAGAGATGAAGCAATCTGCCTGTGCATTTCCTGTGCATTTCCGTTTGCTCAGTGCGGTGAACTCTCGTGTGTCCTACCCTCCTTTCCATCGTAACCACGCCCACTGACTCAACCGCAGCAGCAGCAGCAGCAGCAGCAGCAGCAGCAGCAGCAGCAGCAGCAGCAGCAGCAGCAGCAGCAGCAGCAGCAGC
>NNCF01126916.1:798860-825040 GCA_002313205.1 Laupala kohalensis | reverse complement strand
AGAGACAGTCCCACGGGAGAGTCGGTCGCTCACTCGCTTGCCCGCATTGCAAACCACGGTCTCGCGCCATAAATAGAAGAAAACACAACGAGGGCAGATAAATCAATGCGGAGCTGCGTTCCCAACGGACATGGCTACTGCGGAGGTGATGGAGACAGCGGTGATGGGATTGGTGGTGGCGGATGGCCCAATAGTTTCTCTACGGTACTTCTTAGACTGTGACACACGAATCGATATACATTAAGCGGTCAACACAGCGGAGGAATGTTTCTGGAGAGCGAGCGAGTATTGTTAACTAAAAAAATAAATTGGAAATGAAATCTTATACATTTAAGTGTATATCGCACACATTATTACTACATGAAGCTGCTAAAATCATTTTCATTTCTTGGGTATAACGTCTAAAATTGCTATTTCAAACTTGATGGGAGAATACCTTTGAATCATACTTCATTAATGCTTATTTTAAACCAGTAGCAGTAATTTTTATTATCGAAATCTTTTGGTTTAATTTGAAGAGGAAAGTGTTCGATAAGATGTTTGTTTTACAAATAATTTAAACAAATTCGTTTAAGTAAAAATTTGAGTAGTATGACCAAAACGTGTTATAAACTCGATGGAATTTATGTAGACAAGTATCATTATCTTAAGTTAGAAATCTCAAGTTCTTATTCTTATACTCAAAGAGTCATAATTCCAATTTCTGACGGAAAATCTGTAAGATTTAGGATTAAATAATCATCCAAACCTCCAGTGTTTATTTTCACATGTTATCCAACCATCTACGGTAAAATAAAAACAGGTCGATACGTGGATGTTCGTAATACCGAGACCAAGGGAGCCAGTTTGTTTATCCTACGGTTACCATCAATAAAGTCTGTAATATATGACCAGGAGACTGACAAATAAAGATTTTAGATTTAAAACTCGTACATTACTATGTAAAATGATAATTATAATAAAATACTTTGTTATTCGTCTTCTTCTTTCATATCGCTGTAGCCTATCAATCTTCGTCCTCCATTTATTCCTTTCGCAGGCGACTCTTCTCCAGCATCGTACACCAAGTAACCAACTCTCCCCAAAATGTAAATCACGTCTGTATACTCCACTATTTGCACTAGTAGTGTTCCTTCTATGTTTATTTCCATCTTTCTTAGAACAATCTCTAGCACCAGTTTGAAGAGCGTTGGTACGATACCATATCGTCATTTCTGCAGGGTACTGAATTTGATTACAATTCGTAAAAATAAGCTATGAGTCTAAATTACATAATTCGCAGTTCGATGGCTCTGAAGACATATATTTACCATCCGAAATTTGTTGAGCTACAATCCCTCTTTCCCTCCCCTTTATTCTATCTTCTTTTTCACAAGTCTCCTCAAAGAATAAAAATGAAATTAAAAATATAATCTAACACTTAATAATTTGATATAATAAATAAAAATAGAAATGTGTTGATATCCCCCCCCCCCCCGATCCCCGTTAATACGGTACAAATTTGAAAGACAATGACATAAAAATGTTTAGAGCGTGTAATGAAAATCCAGCATAACAACAATTTCTTTATTTTCTTTAATTTTCTGTTACTTCTTGTTATTTGACGAGGATCACGCCATATTCCATCTAACCATGACTTGGGTTAGGAAATTGGAGATGTTTGGTTTCCGGGAAACGTAGGGGGCACTGTCTGGAGTAGGTGAAAAAAAGCTTACCTAGTTCGACCCAACAGAGTTTGAACCTACAATCTAAGGCTCACGTCTTCCCGATATGGTGGAGGCAAATACGCTACCGCCCTATCAGCACTGTCGTTAATACCACCGCTGTCGGTTACTGAAACAGTTTATTTTCCTACTCAAAACAGTAATTGTTTTCCCTTTTTAAATTTTAAACCAGTTTAGTTTCTTAAATTTTATTGTCTAACAAAACACGATGTACTCATAAAAATTTGATGGCACCGAAAATGGTGCCCTACCAATGTATTGATATTAGTGAAAGATTTTGTTTAGTAAAAAGAAAAAAGAAATGTCCAGATTTGAGTCCACTTTCCGAACAGTTCATTCATGAGAAAGTTTACACCAAAGATCTCTCAGAAGGTAATCTTTGGTGTACTGTAAGATACATGTTCAAGATCATAGTGCTATTAAAGTCATAAAATAGATTCTTCGATTTATTTCTTCCATTTAACATCCTACTGTGAAGGAAAATTTAAATTCGGTTTTCGGAATAGACCTGAAACCATACTAAGTAGTACGTTTAAACCTATCGCGTGGCAACCATCTATCCGTACAAATTAGGAACATTCACCTCAGGAAGGTGATCATTTATTAAAAGATTAAATTTATTAATTTAAAAGCCACTGTATGTTTGGCGACACGTAGATTAATTAGAAATTAATGATTAATGCTGCACTGAGGGCGTGAATCAGTGAATGAAGGAGAAGGTAATAAAGCAGATGGTACACTAAGAAGGTAAGTGTTCTTGTTCATAGAATGGTGACAAAAGGTAATGGCTGGATACTATTTGCGTTCATGTACCCGTAAAATACACTGCAAAAAGAACTTTTTAGTGTGTAAATAATATTCGTTATTTTAACATGAGGGTAATTTTCCATTGTAATAAATCTAGTACGTTCTAATAATTAAATTAACTTCAAATGTCAATCTTGAATTATGAAGACTTTTTTTCTCAATTTATAGGATGTTGAGCAAAATAACTACTAAGACCATGAGATAAAAAAATACCCATCCCTTAATACTGTTCAATGCAAATGAATCCACTTTTCTTAAAGTTGATAGTGGTAGAAGATGGACTAAAATATACAATGATATGTCAGTGTACAACTTTGTACAGTTATTGTTTTTTGTCTTTCCGAAAATATCTTTCAAAAGTACAAATATTTAGAAGTCTATACCACACGAAAGAAAATATGTAACGTAAGTTTTCACTTCGTCAACTTCGATGACTAATTTTTTTGTAATACTGTCATATAAACGCATTTCTTATGTCATATAACAAACAACTTATTATTGGTTCTAATAGATGTAGTACCTTTATTATATATTACCGGATGTATGCCACTTTTCCGAAATAAATTAATTATATCATATTTAACCAGTTAGTTCTTATTTTCGTATCACAATGAGTTATGTGACACTTTAATATTCGAGTCACATTTACTTTCTAGTATTGGTTCCCGTAATTCAAGTTTGTTTCGTGTGTGTAATAAAATAATTTCCGCTCAAATCTTTCCTTCGGAACGAAAAATACAAATTTGAAATAAAAAATAATATTTGTAAAAATCGGCAAATACTTTAAACATATTTTTATAAATGAAATTTTTATCTATGAAATAATGTTATAGCAAAATATTCGTCCTAAGAAGTTTCAGGAAACATGTAAAAACTTAAAACTTTGATTGACATAGATTTCAAGTTCAAAAGTCAACAAATTTGTTAGAGGCTATGTAGAGAAAGGCGCTATTCAAAACTCTTATTAATTGACATACAAGTACTATGGTAATTTTAAAAATATCAAATAAATCAATCAATCATTCAACGTTGTAATAATGTAGGTGATCATCAGGGACCGACGAACATTCAATAATATATGGTCCAACGCATGGACATCTGATTCGTAAACTACCTCAGCAAAAATAATTCGCATTCCTAGAAGCACCGAATATGAGGTACTCTCAAATCGTCATTACTGCAATAACATTACTCATCTGCTTGGAAAACGTGGATTCAAACAAAAGGCAGATCATCAATACCATATTCTTTTGACAAACAGAATTTAAGATTCAAAACGCAGGCGAACGACATATACAAGTAAGCATTGTGATCAAAATATCAAGTAAAGCCACTTGACGGACCGACAAACGTAATTCTAAAAACCATCTCTTTGTATGGAGACGCACAAAGCGGATATTTCCTTCAAAGTCTCACGAAATAAATTTTTAATAAGTCCAAAATTTACCTATAAGAGAAAGAAGAAAAGGTAACAGTATCTGGGTCAAACTGATGATTTTGTTTGATTAGGAAGAGGTTTCCCCTCAAGTCACGGGTTTTAGGTAATAAACTAGTTAAGTTCTACGTATTAAAAAAGTTATCAAGTGCAATTCGATACCACGGGTCATAACGTAATTTCGTTTATGATCAAAATACTACAAATATTATTACAATGCCTTAAATAAATGTGGTGTTTTTAAAATCTAAAATTACGTTTCTTGTTGAACTGAGGGTCATGCAAATGTCGGAAAGTGACCAGGCAAGTATACAAGTGAACCCGTACCCAACAAAACCGCCAATAGTAACTAATGCATCGAATTATAGAAATAAAAAAGGCAAAATAGCGACGAAGGTTCAGTTGAACAGGAACCGAATTTATGAGTTAGAATTCTATGGAGAGTGTCATGACGAAGTTGAAATCCAAAAAGAGGTTGCACGTAGGGGATACTGGGAGATGAGGAGAGTATGGGAAGGACAGAATGCAGGGAAGGGTAGAGAAAAGGCGTAGGCGACCTGGAAGGCGAGGTTTCCGCATGACTTGTTTCATTTGTCACCGGCGGCCCGCAAATGGCGCGGGAGGCGGCAGCGACGTCGCGTCGCGGCGGCGCAGTGACAAACGCGCCTGCACAATACGCGGCACCGGACGTGTCCTCGGCTCCGCCTCCGCCTCCGCTTCTCCGCGTCCGCCTACCCCGCTTCTGCAGTCGACTCCTACCCTCGTGCCCTACCCATTGCACACCCTCTGCTATGATGCAGATTTTGCAACGCCTGTGGGCTGTGCCCTGTTCTGACAACCTTGGATCGCTTCTTACTTCCAGGTCACTGGATCGCAGCTATAGTGCAAGTCCATATCCGCAAGGTTCACGATGGTACTGTATTTAGACATAAAACAATACGACAATTATAGATAAGAATTAAAATTTAATAATACCCAACATGTTATTTTGATCATAAAATATTTCGAGGACATCTATATGAGGTATATTTATACATGTTTTTAGTAATGCAAGTATATTGTGCATACAATATTTCAGATTCTAAAGGTAAATAAATTTCATGTTTATATACGAACCTGTAACTTTATTAGCAAATCGTTGTTCAAAATAGACAATATTTCGTATCACAATCATGTCACTCTACATCTTGGAATAATGACCAATTACATGAAATATTTTGCTCGCATAACCCGATGAAATAGTGTGAATACTTCTTTTACCCACTGTATTACACAATTCATAGTACGCGAACCTCATCCTCCTTAGGGCCGTCTTACTCTTCTTTTTCACGAAAATGGTTCTAAGTTATCACCGTCACTCTCTTTCTCGGTCCTTCGTATTAAATCCATTCTTCCCTCGTTTTATTTCTTTTGTACCTTCTTCGGTCTGTGAGAGACCAAATTGAAGTAGCCAGTTCAATATCGCACCCTGCGAAGAGTGTGAAGATTTCAATTTATACCATCTCTGTTGATGGAATAGTCAGCCAGTAGATCATTCAATATCATACACCTTTCACATTGTCCACTTACGCTCCCAAATTTTAGTTTCGTGGAAGAAGAGGTTTGTCAGTTGGAATGTCAAAGAAAGATTGTTGTTGTTAACAATTCTTTCCAATTGATAAAAATTAATCATTTTCTACCCATTTACCGAAGTCCACTTATTTTTCCTTACATAAAAAATAACTCATCAAATTTAAGATCAAATACACAGGCATACAAAAACTAAATATTTATCTATTCAAAAGACTTGAACTATGTTCCCTTATGTATCTTGACGCTCTAAATTCGGATCCTGAACCACGAATTTAAAAAAAACGGGAAAATGAGATATTGAATGTGAATTCAGCGCGCCAAAATACGTACAAACACATAGGTTTAGTCTTGCCAGTGACATCAGAACTAAATTGTTAATCCACCAAATCCAATGACGTGAATTTAATATAGAATTATTATAAAGAGCTTTAATAATTCAATGCTCTACAATCTGTCTACGCAGTAAATCAAATTTTATATCAGTAAGAAGTGAACTGGAAGTACTTTTGCCAAAAGTTGTGGGATTAAATCTCTCGTAAAACGTAAATTTAAGTGAATATGATTTCATTTTTCGATTCATTTATTCAATCTCCCAATTATTTCCAAATTACTTTTTGATCATCATTCTGGGACCGTCCCGTTGGCGTCAGCAAAAGTAAATGCCGTAAAAACCTACTTAACCTAAAACGTGTCATCGTCGACTTCAAGAAAATGGAGAAAAGCAAGAAAATGGAAATATAATGATAGGAAACTTTTTCATTGAATGTCGGAACTGTAAAATTACAGCTATTCGTTTAACATTTTTATTTCAATGATATTAAGAAATGTTTTCCTTTTATTGTAGTAAACTATCAAATAGGTCTACCTTGCATCCTATTGAATGGTTCGGATTTATCACTTATGTCTCAATCCATTTCCAAGTTGTACCCGTCTTCCCGTAAACTTTTATGTCTTCGTCTCTTTTGCATTTACATCTTCGTTTTATATCATCGACTCACATCACATTGCCCTCATGAGCCATATAACTCCCATGCTATCCTAAAACATTCCTGTCTCATCTCATCTAAAATAGAAATAACCCTTAAATAATTTGTCACGAATGTAAAGGGGCATATATTGTAATATCAGTAGTACATACTAGTATAGAAATAAAAAAATATTAAAATTAATAAATGATTTAGTATAATTAAGAATACAAAATGTTTATCGAAAATACATAGTTTTTGTTATCAATATTTTCAAACTCTCTTTTAATTTATTATTCTTAGTGTATCACCGAATATTTGCATCTTAACCTTTCTGTGTTTCACCTTCCCCATATCTTTCGTTTCTCAACAAAATGCTTTTGTGAAGTTCGATCGTTCTATTTCTCTTCCCCATCGCTCGAAGTGATCACATTCGTAGTCGGTTCTCTCGCAAATGGACTCGTTTTTTTTGCGAAAACGCTCTCCTATGTCCGAGAACTCGTTCTTTTTATGTCATCTTGCGCGAATAAGCATTTTACTGCTGCTCCGCGTAATAGTTCAGGCTTTTGATGGTAATGCGACATGGGACTACGGTCGCCCTGCGTCCAACAGCGAGTGACAATCCACACCTTCAGAGGCAACACACGAATCCAACGGTCTAAAAATGAAAAATCTTCGCTGAAAATCACGTCGAGTGCTAAAGTGTAAAAGTTTTATGCCATTTTGATACTCCAGCCAGTTAAAGATAAACGATTTTGGTATCTTTGACGTGAATATAAAAAATATCGGAGATATAAAAAAAGAGATTGCTAACATTTGAAAGGCTCAATAGTATTCTATGTGTGTAAAATGCTGATAATTATTTAATCACCAATATTTATGATAATCAATTTTTGTTTGTTACTTTTAATGTGGATGACAAGAAATAAACCAATAATAACCAAAATATAACTTATTGGGTATTACAATAAGTGAAAATCACAAAAGCACATTTAAAAACAAGTAAATATAAATTCACTGAATTCAGGTTAATGAAGGAAAAGCAAATATATTTAAAGATTTATATTCTATGAGTCTTGTTGAAAATATTTAATTTTCCAAATCCACGATTGCAAAATTTGAATTAGCGCCGTAAGGCAACGAAAATATTCAATTTATTACGGGAATTTCTTGATAAAGATGCACTAATTTACATTTAGAAAGTAATAAAATAGATTATATTTTTAGGAATTTAACTCAAAATATTTCATGGTATTACTATAGATTTTCTGATTGTATTCAGTAATCACATATAAGAAATGTGAAAACTTATTAAGACCACTTTTCCTGAGCACCAAATACGAACATAATCAAATCGTCTCATTTCTGCCGACTGAATCCATTTTGTTGTTAATGAACAAAATATATGCAGTAATCGAATTGGGTGAGGTTTCTTAAAAATACACGATTCCCTCCTGTAAAATATCTCTCTCGCGTATGTAACTTTATCAAATTTATTTCAAAACTTTTACGACCAATAACAATTTTACGTATCCTTAACAACAAATAAAAATGTATAAAAATTCTCATGTAATATATTTTCATATTTTTTGAAATCTAATATTTTGATACTAAGGCTAGTAAACGTATTGAATTCATTAAACACAAAAATTAAAAGTTTTAAACACAAACGTTTGTCGGCAATCAGCATTTAAAAAATGATACGACAGTACAACAAATTCTTTAGATGATCACGTGACCTTATCTTACTTTCACTTTGATACGAATTGACTGCATGAAATATACTATAATTGTTAGTGAAGTTAATGTCTCAATTATTCACAACATTTATCAATTTCATTTATTTTGTCATGCTTTCCAGACTCCTCCTCGTCGACAAACTCTTAAGTTAGTACCTACTAGCCTTAAACACCTATTCACGCTTTCGTCCCACTTCTGCCACAAAGGCGAGACGGAAGTCTCGAGTTCGTCCTCAGTGGGAAGCAGCCTTTGTCTTGGCTTCCGTGAAATTTTGATGAATAAAGCCTCCCCAACCTATCCTCACTTTTGCATTAGTCGCGATGCCGTAGAGTTGCAGGCAGAGCGCCAACTCCGGGCAACCGTTCGAGAACTCGTTTACGTCACCGACGCTGGCCAGAACACACTCTCGCCATTAAACGGCGAATCACGCATCATTAAATCCAAATTAATTCATTAAAACGCTTAAATGTAAAACCACGAAACTTTCGGAAAGTTGATTGCGTTTTCGGAACACTACTATTATGTGGGTAGGAAGTTGCGGTTTTCATGGTACGCATTCATGCTTTCAACAATAGCATTTTAGTCAGTAGACTCATTAACAAGCGTGGGAGTTAATACACAATATTAACTAATTATGTAATGGTAAGGTTTCATGCTTTATCTTCAAATATGATCGTAATATTATATAATTAAAATAGACTAAACTAATAATTTAGACTAAATTAAGAATGAAAGCGCTAATAATTTTATAATCATTAATACTACAATATAGAAAATTATGTCTGACATTTTATAGTTCCTCACATTCTACTTGGATTTAGCTAATTTTTCGGTATTTCAGTGTTGATTGTTACTCACAAATCTTTTTAGAACCACATATTGTCATTTTATTTTTTCTTGTCTTAGTATTAGTCATATCTAAGGAAAATTACGTTTTCTGTATTGTTTATTGGGTTCTCAAAACATAGTCAAAGAAGAATGAAAGATAAGTTCAAAATCAGTTCATTCATCTCACTCATAAATTCACTAAGACATCCTTGGCTCAAACTTCCAACTCATTCATGTTGACTTGACTCAAAGACAGAAGAAGGCATAGTTCATTAGAGCTATACCCTACATTAATTGAATTTCCGTCGTTGCTGCCGTAAATATAATAAATATATTTAGCATAAAAATGTTGATCACGTTCATTCGGAAAATGAATAAGTTAAAGTTTTGCTCCTGAAGGTAGCTGCAATTACTGACAAAACGTGGAATATTTTGAATATGACAACGCGGTTTGTCAACCAGAAGAAAAATCAGTGTTACTTTTCAGTTAAAGAATTCGTTTCCTCTTATTTTAAACAACTTTATTTTTATATTTGTCAGAAACAAAAATTGATTCAGTCATTTTCACTCACCCCAAAAAACTACAACTTTGAGGGTATTCATCCTTTAAATACTTCTCCATCAACATTGATATCGTTTTGTTGTATCGCATACCCCAGCTTTGTCTTTGCTACAATACCAAGCGTGACAAACAGCGCTAGTGGTGGACACTCCTCCACAGTACAGCACCATACCCCGAAAAAAAATCCGATTTATGACATTTTGCTGCAGTTTTTCACCCAGAGGTAGGATCGGTATGCAATAAAGTTATATTCACAATAATAATTAAAATACGACACCGCACATTTCCAGTGAAGCAAAAATATTGGCCCCGGCGTAATTCGGTTAACGACTGACGTTGCCGCTGTTTGGTAGATGGGCTTGACCCAGACTGTTTGGTGCCCGGCGTCCATTGGGTGGTTACGAGTAGAGGGGGCATTGTTTGTTCGCGGTGCGTAACAGTGAGTGAGTGGGAGTGTGTGAGTGAGAGAGTGCTGAGGGAATGCTGGGGATGGACGCGAGAGTGTACTCGTGGCTTCCCCAACGTCAACTGAAACAGGCTTTATACACTCTTACATTATGAATGTGTGATGCTATGAATTTAATGAAATATGCTCACGAAAAAATATGACTGTGTATGGCTCATTTTTTCCATTGTGTAGTCGAGTGGATAATGGAATGCGGATATGAGATATGTTGTTAATATTAATGAAATAGAATTACTTGATGTATATCGGTATTATAATATAAACTCATTAACAGTAAAATTAAAGAAATATCGTTTCAAAATAATTTTTGATATTACTTCAATTTCATCACATACTGAGTATCCGTGATGTTTCTGATGAGAATTTTGTGAGTCTTGTTCAAAAACTCATTGTTGATAGCTTCTGAAAATGTTGTTGATTAATGTTGGTGACATGGTGGTATTGATGTGCATAGTTCAAAAGTATTCTCAATCATTTGCTTTTACTAACGTTATCAAGGTGATTACGTTTGTTTTACTCTAACAAATATGATCGGAATGGACTCGTGGGACGTTTTCTGTAGTTAAACTTAGGAAACGTTTTTATATTTCAAAAATAAACTCCTTTCAAAAGAAATAATTTTGAAGAAAGTAAATAAATGAAAATATTGACAGTAAGGACCGTACACTGTACAAGTTTAAATTTTTACTCCTTTTAGACACTTCACACTAATGCATCACTCGAATATATTCTATTTTTCGCTCTATTTCTGTAAATCAGAATCAAAACGAAATATTTAACGAAGTTTTGATGATTTCCTACTAGTCAGATATTCACTTTTCTACATCATCCATACTAATATATAAATGCGTAACGCGAAAGTGTGTCTGTCTGTTTGCTACCTGATCACGACCAAACCACTGAACCGATCGTGATGAAATTTGACAAGGATATAGTTTAGATGTCCGGGATGAACATAGGCTAACTTTTTTTAATGTGTGGAAAGAAAGATATAAATAGTGTTTGACAAAAAATCGATAAAATCGGGAAAAAAGAGTTATATTTGCTTACGCTGCTTGAACGGTTGGAGATAGGTGACCATTAGTATGGCAATATTGTTTGCCCCAAAGAGTTCTACAAAAAACTCCTCGGCGGTATGTGTTTATATACAAGAATTAACATAAATTATCGATAAAACGTTATTAAAAATAGAAGTGTAAACATACTTTAATTTAAAAGAGCAATTTGCGAAGAAAAAATTGAATCATCATCAAATTGAAAGGATTATTTGCTTCGTGCATTGAACAAAGATAAAAAAGTCTTGTAAAATGCCGACGAATAGTTTCGATTTAACAAGAATTTTAATAAAATGGTGCAGCCGCGTCACGCGTTGGAAGCGAATACTCGATCGACGCGGTTCTCGGGAGATGGTGTAGTGGGTACAGTCAAGTTTTGTACTGTTATGAATTTGAAAAATTATAATGCTGTACATGCTTTTAAAAACCTGTAAGAAAAAGTTTTTTGATCTTACAGTGTAAATAGATTTCACTTTCTCCTGAGTATAAGAAGATTAATCTAAGAAAAACTCCAGGCAAAACGCCTGGTAATCAGCTAGTTTACAATAAACTGCAGCACTTCTTACTCACCTTGGTGATGCATATACTTCAATTGGAACGATAGAGAGAAGATTAGAATGGCCCCTACGCAAGGATGACACGCAAAATTGTGAAGCGTTCCACATTTTAATGAGAGTGAGTACCAGGGCATTGTACGCACAACCCACGGCTCTACTTAAGGGATATTTGAAAGGCGTACAGGCAAAAAACCTGGCCACACATTTGTACATAATTAATCATTTTTGTAAATAAAGCACCCTATTGAAATTGAATGAACTGCAGCTAATATCTTGTTTACGTTAGTACGTTACCTCCAGCGTTATCATTTTTCATTTCTTGCTTCGATCTATCGAGAAGGTGGTTGATATCTTCTCAGAGTTCATCGAGAAGGCAGTTGGCTGGGAGTGAAGAACGCCGAGCGCTTCATACGATCCCCCCTGGTGTTTTTCTATCATCAACGACTGCTTGCGAGTATGTATTAGGTTGAGGCGGCGGCGCCTCGCTGCCAGTCGAATTCCAATTCTCCGTGTTTGTTGACGTTGTGCCACCATGCGGGGGCTGCTCTTTCTCTTGACGTAGCTTGAGATGTTACTGATCTTCGTTATTGGGAATATTAGGTGTGTATTTCACCCACCTTCAAGGTGGAGGAGATACTAATAATTTGATCGCAATATTTTGGAGCAGAAAATTTAGTAGTTGTTTAACTTAAATTTAGGCTACAATTCAATAGATTTTGTAATATTTATATTACCTTAAAATATGAGTAACATTTTTTTGAAAATAGTGCTTGTGTATACGGTACCCGCGTTTTTTGCGAACGTTACTTTTCTCTAGTATACGTTCTATACAATAAAAATTATAACATACGTGACATTAAACAATATACAAAAATGTATCTAATTATGAGAGATAACAGCTATTAAGTTATTCCTTGAAAAGCTATAGTTACTGTAATGTTTAGCTGAAGATATGTAATTATTAATGTTGCAATATCACCACGGTTCTGGCGTTCATATGCTTTATATGTTTAGAGAGCTGAAAAAAAAGACAACTACCTTAGAACCTTATACCTTAGAACTTTATTTATACGCAAAATATACGCTTACTAAAAATCCTATTTTTCATCAGGATCACCAAATTACATTTGATAAAGAGATTTTAATTTAAAAACTAAAATGTTCACATGTTAGAAAGAGATCGAGAATTAATACGAAAAAGTCATGGAAACAGATGTTATACAGCGAACTCTAATCAAAGTGGCTTAATCTACAAGTGATCACAACCGTGCAGTGTCAGGACCAATTCTGAAGTTAGATCAAATGTCGTGGCAAAGCAGTCAAACGAGAAAAGAAATCAACTTTCATGTGCCTTCAGAAGTTCAAGAAGGCAATTAACGAAAGAAAATAACGTGAGAAACTTGTTTGTCCTTCACTAGGTTACAAAAACATGGTTACTATACGTCATTCACCACCCAATCGAATGAGGTTGATTTTACATATTCTTTCAAGTGTCAAGAAAAATTTTTATTCTCGCTTAATATTCTTGAATATTGTTCCTAAATCAAGACTGAGTTACGCTTTTCACATTTTTCAAAGTGCTTGTTTTTAGATCACATAAGTAATATTCTCATCAATACAGTGAAGCAAAAATATATCGGCAGATATAATACATTATTAATTTTTATGGAAAGAAGTGTTCCGTATGCAAAAATCATATCAGTTCCCGATAAGTTTTAAAATTAAAGGACACGTCTAGATTTTTCATGGGAGAACGAATTGAAAAACTAAGTTTCTCAACATAATCTATCTAATTGGCGAATACATTTGGGAAGTCATGAGATCCGTTAACTCGAAGGAAACTCCAAATGCGAATAAATTAGTTCCAGGTAGAGGGTAGATTATTGGTTTTGCAAGAGTCGTTTGTTCAACACAAATTGGTTCCTAAATACACGTAACTAATTTGCGTCGTCCAATTTAATTAATCTCCGTATTTAAGTTGGTACGTCGACGGCACACAAGTAAACTACATCGGTAACATGTTCATACGTACATGAAAGATATTTTCAAATAACTGTATTTTAATTAGTCAAGTATTTACTTGGCATTTTCATTACTTTAGAAAACTTTTTAAGGTGTTAAGATATTTGCAGCACAGAAGCTATTTTACAAAAAAGTGTCACTAAAAGAAATAACAGCAGTGCAATACACAAATTTTTATTTGCACTAATCAAGTCCAATGGAATAATAATGTTGCAACCTGCCCAGTAAGAAACAACCGCCTGAGATGACATAAGGGCAAATAAGGGTAGTACATGGAAGGATGATATAAGTAAAATATGTATGAGAAGAAATTTACGATGTAAGACTATTTTATCAAAACAAAAGTAATTCATAACACTGTACCAAATTTATAAAAAACGAGGTAAAACTTTCAAAATTAATGTTTAAAAACTGTTCCAAATGATACAAATACTATAAAGGTCTACTTTTCGAAAATCCTGGTATTGAAAGAGGTGTACACATAATAGAACACGAAAAATAAACAAGGAAAGTCTATTGTATTAGTAAAATTTAGAAGATAATAAAAAGTTTTTCAACGAGGACAACTCATACGGCAGGAACACTGAAAAAAAAGACTTAATTTGACTCGTAGTAGTTGTGTTGCAATAACGGGTGTTTTGTGGCAAGTAATACCGGAATTGCGATGAGTGTTTCTTCTCCTATTTGTCTTTCAAATGTTACTCGAAGTTATTTGTGTCAGGTTACATGAGCACATGAATAATATTTTATGTTTGTTATAGTATGCTATTCAGAAATAACTTCTTAACTTATTTGCATTCTTAAATTACATAAATTATTCTGAAGAAGAAAAAATTCTCATAGTCAATTCTTTGAATAGAGAAAGATATGAATAATGTTCATATATGTTTTATTGTAGATACATAAAAATATCATAACATTAATATCCTGAATGTGTACGCAGACTACATAGCGCATTGAATTAGATACAAACGTGCAAATCGTACTTAGTATAAATTTTGTGTCATTATTTATTGCTGTTTACTATCTCGGTCTACATAAACAACTAGTCCCGATATTACCAAAACCCAAGTATGTGTTTAATGGAGACAATATTAGATGCAAAATTTGGTAATGCTTATTATACTAGTAACATTCTTTCTTTTCGCAAAATATGTCAATACAATGTTTCGAATAAAAATTATTTAATTTATAGTACACTGTAATTATTACTTTGAATTTCTTTTATACATTAGAAACATAATTTTTGACAGAATGTGTTCATGCTCTACCTCAAATAGAGAAATACACTAATGATATTGATTAATACTCGAATAAAGTTTTCAAGTATATCTTCAAAATTAACTCGCCATTGTTTCCATACATGTATCTTCTTCAGAGCTATATTACCCTCTATTTCACATTTTTATTGGTATTTTTTTTTGTTTGTGGAGGGCCAGGTTCAACTGACATGTAATTGTCATATTGTCGACTGGTGATTGTTGTTTACCTTTGCGTGACTGTTAGAATTAGTGCGGTAATACTAAATCCAACCAGATGTGAAGTCCTGTGAGCGATTAGACGCTTTTAAACACAAGAGGTCATAAACGACCCTCCCAATGTTCATCTTGTATTTAAAATGTAAAAGTTTTAAAATGGTTAGTTGGAAGAGCAGACCTTAAGGTCTAAGTTTCGCCAAAATAAAGGTACTTTTATTATTATTATTATTATTATTATTATGCTGCTGCTGAAATCATCCTCAATTGTGTGAAACATATGGACCTACCGTAAGGGGAAGGGAAAGGGAAGCAATGATGTCGTGAATTTCAGTGAAGATTTCACTTCTCGCATTCACTCGCTCAATAATATCGTCAGGCCGAACTCGAGGCGTGCCACTCCTCTGTCCATCGTGAACTTTTGAACACGCTTCGTATATTAACATATTAACTGAACGAATAATACGTTAATACATTAATATATTTTTAGAATATTATTTAAAATACCTCAAATCAAATATTCAAAGTTCTTTTTACAAACGAAAATATTGCGTTTATTCAGAACCATGTGTTGTCCCGTCTCATGTGACTTAAGTTGCTTACGTAATTGGCTCGTTAAATGTGGATCCAATTAAGATAATTGAATTACATCGTGAAATATCAGTGTTATTACTTCACGTTGACTAGCATTTATCTCTCATATTGAATAAATTGTAATTTCTCTTTCTTTTTTATTATGAATAAAAATGTTTTGATTTTTCCATGTGAAAGATTGTGGATAAATAAAAGTGTTGAGGTAAAACAAGTTTATTGAAATATTAATACCTGCACAAAGAAGAAGAATGTGAATAATAACAAAAGTAATAATACATTTATTGTCAAAAAAGCAGTTACAAATAGTTTATGACGACGTGGAGGACCATAAACTAATTATAACTCAATAAACAAGCAAGGGACCATCCCATCAGTTCCGATCAATATCCCAAAGGCTGAGGTCATTTACCGTTTCTGGGCTCCCCTAAGATAAAAATTGAAAGGTATGTGTTACAATATCAAAAAATAACAATAAATTTAAATTTAATGGAATACAAAATGTTGCTAATAAATCGTAAGTATAAATATAACTATAAATTCGAGATTAATTATTACAAAAGTATGCCGCCTCTATCTCAGAGCCTAGAGTGCCTTTAAATTAAAGTTGGCTCTATCCGAAGAAAAAATGAAAATAATAATAATAATAATAAACCGAGCCAGGATGGATATTTTTGGAATGTATTCACAATGCACAAGAAGAAGATGAAAATTCGTCCAAAGAAGAAGATTGAAAGCATCAGTGCAGTAGAAAACGAGTGTTCCGAACTCGTTTTGGAGAAGAATCAAGCGCATCGCTTGAAGTGCAGACAACCGCATGTTGACAGAGACAGCAGGGAGAGTGCTTTGGGTCAGTGCGACTCCCTCGTAGATCGATGTCAGTAGCGAGGCAGAAGGCACTTCAGAAGGGGAAACAGTTGCCGGTGGAGTGAGGGTGGAAGATTCCTTTGGGATCTCAAGACACAGGTGCTCGCAGTCTACAAGAGACTTTGTAATTAAACGGAACGAGGAAGAGACTTGTCGAGAGAAAGGTAGAGGTTGCACTCTCATCAACATCCTTTTTGGACCTATTTCCGAGGTACTTCGGGCAATTAATGTGCGATATTTGAATTTTATTCTGTAAAAACATAATACTTTAGTAATTTAACAGTGATATTTTTTTCCTCTTTTATTCTTATTTCCTTTAATTTTAAACCAAAATAGTCATCACAAGAAATAATCTTGCAATAACTCCCATAACACCACAATTAAGATGTTACCCATGGTTACGTTCTTTGAATGATATTAATAAAAACACGGAAGTAAAAATACACATTTTACTTTTGGAAATTTTCTCAAGAATGACTGAACAATTAATGAATATTACAGAATATATTGGAATGCAGTGGTGATGTAACGTGATGTTATTTCCAAGAGGGTTTGCTTCAGTAATTTTTCAATATTATGGGTATGAACACATGAATTAAGTGTACCAAAGAAAAGACAACTTTCAATTGTTTACAGTGGAATTCCGTGAATCAAGGTATCCTGGAGCATAGTAGAAGATACAGACATATTTAATTTACTATACGTGGATTGAATGAGTTATCACTAAAACATTGAATTATCTTGTTACATATTTTCCTGTGGTAAAAATATTTTGTGTTTTCATGGGTCAAAATATATTTTTGTTTTAAACTTTAGGTATTTACATTAAAACAGCAATATTTAAATAAAATAATATGTTAAATATAGAAACGTTAAATAATTTCTGGAGAGATATGTCTCCAATCTCCCCATGAGATTCATGTCATGACTTCCTTGTCAAAGTTGGCCACGTTCGTCTGGACTTTTAGAGGGAGCACGCGTAGAAAAGTACTTATTATTATTTAATGAATAATTCATGAATCGTTATCTCAGAAACTGGCATTATTTTGTTGGACTTATATCATTGATCTCTACGTAAAGATCTATGTATAAACTAGTTACACAACTGCGTTGTTTTGAAGTCAAGGAGATCGTGACGCCCAATTTGTGTTAAGCTGGCAACTCTGTAAGTATCGATTTAGTTTTGTTTCATGTCGTGGCTTTGGTCAACTTTACCTTTTAAATGCGTTTCCATAACATTTAAAGAAAAAGTAGAGAAGTATTGTAAACTGTAAAGAATTTACGAAAGAAACAAAAAAATGAAATTAATATTTACGGAAGAATAATGTAAGTAGAGCAATATAGCCGCATGCTAACATAACCTCGTGTAGTTTCCCATACTTTCTTTTGTTTATTTTGTGTGTTTATTTTCTAAAATTCAGTTGATTTAAGATATTAAATCAAACTCATATTAATGTCAAATTGGTGGCTAGTTAGTGAGTGGTATTTAATTTGTGGGATAGAAGCATGCGTGTTACAGCCTTTATGGGCATATGTGATTTGCATATGGCTTTCCCATTTTTTAGCAAGTGAATAAAGTGTAACTTTTCTATAGCGGACATTTAGAGGACCTCACAATTTGTCTGCTACTGAGAATTGTCCACTTTTGGGAGGTTATGGTCTACGTAGTACAAAGTGATGGGATGTAAAAGTGTTCTCTATGCACAAATTTCCTCTATTGAAATGTGTCCGTTAAGGAAAGCTTCCCTGTAATTCTGTTACTAATAGTTTCATTTCAGAAACATTATAGATCAAACATCCGAATGTAGTTCTATATTTTATCAATGACCCCGATCCATCATATGCTTACCTCTAATTTTCTTTCGTATTTTTCAAGATCATACTTTGATAATAAAGAAACGATTTAATTTTATCAGGATGTTTTAAAAAAATAATTGTTTTAATGCATTTATTATTCGTAATTCTCATAACCTCATTATATATCATAATTTGTTACAAATTTGAAAGGTAAAATAAAATGCGCATTGTCTTAATACAAGGCATCAAT
Source organism: Laupala kohalensis (assembly GCA_002313205.1). Taxonomy (NCBI): domain Eukaryota; kingdom Metazoa; phylum Arthropoda; class Insecta; order Orthoptera; family Trigonidiidae; genus Laupala; species Laupala kohalensis. Next base: position 806,327 of record NNCF01126916.1, on the reverse strand, counting down.
GCTTGCAACTGCTCGCAACTGGGCAGGAAAGAGTCACATATACGCTCAGTCATGGTGCCAAATAACATTATCGTCCACCATAAGGCGCGCTCCAGTGCTCAATGGCTTTTACTTACAATTGTTTAGATCTGATTAATTTCTTTCTGAGAAACAAAACATAGTCTTTCATCTCCCAACCAAGTCTACTAATTACTACTGTAAATTACTTGCTTACTAATTTATGAAGCATCATACAATTTAATTTTGACCTTAATTGATTAAAATTTAATGTTATTAATCTAACTAATTTCAACCTAGAATTAACAAAGGTCTAAAATACTATTTACAAATTATTATAATATTAATCCATAACAATGACTCTTATATCTGCTAGAATGTAATAATGTTGTGCCGAGAAAATGAGATTATTTTCTTGACTTTCCGGAGAAACATGATTTAAAGCTGCTTATAACAACAAAAAACAACGTAAAAACACAGGTCTGTGTTATTTAATGTTGATATAATGAATGTATTTGAATTTTGTGATATATTAAAGCTTTTTAAATAATAAAAATTACATGTTAAAATATTTAAGGTTAAAGAAATGAAGTATATTTAAACATTATTAACTTAGAAGATAATTTCAAAATCTATTGTATTACTCTTGTAAAAAAAAAACTAAAATATAGCTATTTATGTGCGCCTCCTCCTCCATTTCATACAGCGTTCCCACTTTACAAAATGGATTTCCTAATTTGGTAGGTTCCATCTGGTACTTACATAACATAACACTAGTGTATGGGTCGTAACTTTACCTATAACGCTTTTGAGTAACCATATTGGATCGGAAGCGCGTTGAAGAGCAAGATTTTGCATATTGGTTGCCACATCCATTATCTCCATTCTTAGTACAAGCAACCTAATATGTTTCTTCTTACATTCTAAACGAAAAAGGTCCTCTCTCTTTATGACGTCGTATATTTCAAGGAGGATAAGGAAGTATGTAGCTAGGGACCTGGAATTGTGAAACATTCTGTAGTCGTCTTCTTATTCAAGGGAAGTAATAAACTGCAACACGCTTTCCGTGTACCAAGTGTTCACAAAGTTTCTCCATACTTTGGTTGCTCTTCAGTTTTCGCTTGAGATCGTGTGGCGTCGGGGCGCTCGCGGTCCGTTTCGGTGCTGTTGACACTTTATTGTTCTTCTTTATTAACAAACGACCATAACATGACTCAGATGTTGGAAGCACGCTCTTCACGTTGCATTACCTTCTTGGAAAGAAGAAGGATAAGGTAAAGGACAGGGAATGACATTAGGCAACACGAATATCATCATATCGTTCCATTTCCTCTATTCTTTGAACATGCACGAACTAAGTTACTCATCCGTCCGACTTGACGGAAATTATAAATAGACTGAAGAGAAAGAGAATCAAACAATTAAAAACCCACAAAACTCGAATCTCATAAGATACAACGAAACAACATAACTGAGAAAAAACAATCAATTCCAAGAAATAATTTAACAATAAAATATAAAATTAATAATAATAAAAATAAATTTAACAACAAAAATAAGAAATAATTGAAAAATCTATTTTGTATAATCGGTTCAAGTAAAAAGACGATTTAATATTCCCTCACTCTTGTTATATTTGAAGAGTTGAAAGAATGATAGGAAAATGACGCTTGGAATATGACGAAAGATAAAAACTCAAAAATCATAACTTGTGAAACAATCTTTCCTCTACAATTGTATTATTTATAAATAGTAATAATGATTGTACATAATATTTCTCTTATGAAAATAAATATCAGATTATACGTTTCAAAGTTGTATTCATAAACAAATACTTCCTATATAAATATATTTGTAGTGCAAATAAGATCTCACGTTCCACCTTTTATTTGCAAAATATACGGAATAAGTTGACGCATAAATATTTTAGCACTTTTAACGTATTATGAAGTAGTTGACTAAAAAGGCAGGAATAAGTTTTCACAATTCGCCAATAAACGAGACAAAAAAATTACGTAGTGTCCCTTAGGTTCACGAAAATAAATATTAAGGTAATGAAAGAAAATATTAAGCTTACTGCTTATGTGTCTCGTAATTGTTTAGTATTTTTTGGTTATATCATTCGTATAATTAATTGATTTTAAAATGTGTATTGCACTACATTCACTTCTACACAGTTTTATAACAGTCACTTTCTTGGTGTGCAACTCAGAAGGATCAATATATGAATTATATGATCAATTTCATCAGCATCTTCAGTTCTATCGAATGAGCCCTCATTTGAATATACAAGCGTATGGCATAACATTGTGAAGTCTATTATCCTGCATTGTACATTCGATATTAATCTTGTCTCGTTTTTACAATTAACATCATTATTAAGTAGTTTATTCCTCTCTTAATTGAATATGTTAACACTGTTTCATTTCCATACAAAAGCGAGTGAGGTAATGTAAATTAAGATATCTTGAAACTATAGTATGTTTAAGAAAATGCGAACTAAAAGGTATGTTATACTTAACGAAGAAATATTTAGAAATGACTTTTAGAATGCACTTCAGCTAAAGTAAGATTTATTCATGCCTTAAAAAAAATTGTAATTTGCATGCGTTTTAACAGCTAAGAATTATAATAATTATGAAATTTTGTTGATAAAATGAGGTCTCAATGTTTGAGGAAACTTATTACTTAATTAATGTGCAACTTTCCTTTCATCTCTATTTCTACCAGAAATATTTATATGACATGGGACACAACATATAAACCACATATAAATTATTATATTTCCAAAATATTGTCTTCAATTTAGTTATAATTTTTAACATAAAGATGGAAATGAATGGAGGAAATGATTTTATATTTTTTAGTATGACGGCCAGTGTAAACAGGAGAACGCAAGCTGTCATGGTAGATGAGACGGCTACGGCTTTTTGGAAGTAGTAAGAGGCGCTTTGCGAGTGTTTTGTTTCAATTCGAACGAGCTCGCTACAAATTCAATAACATGATATCGGAACAATATTTTTTGCTGTTTCTATAAACGTCGTTGGAGTTTATAAACGTCATTCTCATTACTTTTGAATAATACATCTCTGAATATTTTGTACGGCTACTTGTATGACGCTTGTATTGTTTTTTGTTCGACTTCTAAAAGGTATTTCACTCGATTGGATGATTTAGTTTCACGGGAGTTGGATAAATCTTGCGTATTGTAATTCATATGGTGAATAATTTTCATTTTATTAACAAATTTTAAAATTATTAATTTATCCTAACCAAAAAAGTTAAAACAATATTCCTTTTTTTTGGTATATTAAATTCAAATTAAAAGAAATTTGCACATAAACTAGAAGTACAGCACAGTTTCAGTTTTTACACGGCAACCCAAAAGCTCAACTTCCCAACTCCTTTGCGCAAGCCGTGTTGTCAGTAGAAGAGAAGATTACATGGTCTGAATCTCACATCACAAATAAGTTATTAGTAAAGATAATACAACAAACTTAAATAAAATTATTGCTGCATTAAATATAAGGAATTCAACGCTCTTATTATTCAAATATTTGTTTGAGGTTTAACATGAATATTCTGTTCTAGGTGCTATGTACTACATACGTGATTGTTTATATCTTGTATTGTTATTAAACTGATTGTACGTATCCAGTATAAGTAACAGTCTCTCTGATATTCATTCCTTGTTTCATAAAACAATGTATCAAAAAATTATGATTGTATTATTACATGGTGTTAATTGTTCAAATTCACATCAGATACCATTTGCTATCAACTTTCAATACATTAATGGACATGTAAAAAAATGTCAATCTACATTGATATCTACATGTTGTTTTACACCTTTCTCTCTCCCCCTAAATTCTGTTATTCATCAAATCTCAGGTATGATTTATCAATAAAGATCTCTGATAACTACTGATCTCGTGCATAGTATCCATCTGCGTCGCCAGAACTGATACTGTTTGTATGGAAGAAAATGCGTATTTTCAAACACTTCCCGCATCAGTTAGTTTTTGATGTTCGTCTTTTGAATCGCTTAATGCCGACGTCGCGTGCTCAGGGGAAACTCCGTGCACCTCTTAAATGCGCGCGTCAACCGCTCATTATACGCCTCAGGGACACTAGCCATGCTATCTGTCACGTGATCGGAGCGGGCGCTCGAAAGCACGCAGAGCCCTTCGCCATGATGCTACTTTGAGCCACGTTTTGTCCGGTTCAAACTCTCCAGCCCTGCATGAATTTTTGAAATTATGGATTGAACGAAATATTTTAATATTCATTACGACACAACTGCTGCTTCGCACATGTCGACCGATGGGTACATTCTAGCACTAGTGTGGTTGGTCGCGATACTCACCAACTATGATACATTTTAACATAGGTTAAGTTAAAAAGAAAAATTTTGGAGAAAGTAGAAAATAATGTTTCTTTGATAAACGTAACACATAAAAATATTAGAATTTTATATAGGAATGAATTATCTTGCGTTGAATTCATTATATTACTATAAATAGCATACTCGTTTGTATGCTTTGACTCAACTGTACATTTTATTGACGAATATAAGAAGTCTCATTTTTCTTCTTCGTAGAGTATGTTCAACGTCAAATAAAAGAAGTAATATGACCCCCCAGGGGACTTACATCTAGTAAGTATGTGTTTGGCGAGCACGGGGCCCCGAGCTGAATCTGGCTTTACTTCCACTTACTTGTGGTAGGCTCCTTCCTTTCTCTTTTCTGACCCCCCTTGGTCACCTCTTGTTCTTTTCGATCCCGGCCCTATCAAGGCAAGGGTATCTTTCATTTTCCTTATTCCTCTCATTCTTTTCCTACCCCTCATTTTGTCCCCCCTTATTCTTTGCCCCCCCTCATGTTATGTGCCCCCTAATTTTTTGCCCCCCCCCTCCATTTTTGTTTTGATGTATGTTGTGAGACATGTTTTGGTGTATTGTAGATCAGGAGGGTTTTTAGTGGGTAGGGTTGAATCATTCGACGAGTCCCACACACGGGGTGAGTCATGTTGGCTCTCCCTAGTGCGTAACTGCATTTTCCCTACCTGTACAAGTTTTTCGGGCTCCAATGACCTTTGATGTCGACATGAGCCGTAAAGCCCCACAAAAAAAGTAATATGAATAAAAATGTCTTCATTAAAGTTAAACTAGTTACTAATCAACACCAGACTTTTTAATTTCATCCGAATTACGAACACTGCGTATTGACCTGTAGTTAAGTCATCATCATATGTTAATAAAAATAAATAAACGAAATATTGATTACTACAAGTCAATTATAAAAAAACATCAACAAGCAAAACACCAAAAACACAACAAAGAGTATGCTATTTAAACATGCATTGACTGAAAATATACACTACTCTGTATATTAAATCAGAATGAAATTTTCACTCTCTTAGTCACTCACTCGTCAGACGGATGGACGTACCCGAAACAAATATTTCCGTCATAATCTTTCGATCGTTTTCACAATTCCAAGACCTTCCATATACTGCGCACGTGATAAAGGGAAACAACTGCTCTTCAAAGCGCGTGACTCCAATGCTACCAACATCGACGGTAAGGGAAAATCATAAACTACGCTACCCTCTCAAATTCAATTACGATCGGTTCTAACCACACGCGACAACAACTGTCACGCCTTCGAATCAACGGAAGCTTAACGCAGGGAAGAAAATGTGTTGGATGCTAATGCGAGTTCTTTGAAAAATATTTTATTCCAATTGCTTCCTAAAATATAATAATTAATATTGAAGAATATATAGGTAAGAACTATTTACAAGGACAATTTTTCATGTGTGGAAATTTTAATTTTGGCGATAATGAAAAATCCTTATCTTGTCCTCCAAGTGGTCATACGCGATGTGTAACTGTTTTTTTGACAATAATTTATTATTATTATTATTATTAATTTATTTTCACATTTATTTTCATGAACTTTTGTAGTTGGATTCAGGTAAGGTGCGAGGTATACCAGGCATCCTAACCATAAACGATGTCACAATTTAAACATTTTCTGACTATTCTACAGGTGTTAAGGATGGCTGCTTTTGGTAAAGTTAGAATATGTTTTTTGGGAGATGAAGCCGATTGACGCTCAGATGCACACTGTGATGGATGACTCCAGTAGTGGACAGGACTATAGGAACTATTTATACACTCTCCATATTCCATAAGCAAAGAATTTCTGTTTTCAAATCTTCATATTTTTGAATTTTGTCACTGTAAGTAGTATGTAGTATGTTGGTGTTAGTTACTGCAATATCTATGATGTGTGTGATTTTCTTGAGTTTGTCTATTAAAATAATATCTGGTCTGTTATGATTGATTGTCTTGTAGGTGAGGATTGATCTATCAAAATAAATGTTGTACTGCTGTTCTCTGAAATGGATTTTGGGAAGTACTTGCAGTACGGGACAGTGTCTTCTATTAGTCCATACTTCCCGCAGAGTTTCTGATGGATAATATTAGCAACCTGATTGTGTCTGTGTGTGCAATCTGTCTGTGCTAATAGAGTGCATCCTCCTGTGATGTGTTGTATAGTTTCTGGTTTAATTTTGCATCTCCTACATTTGTCATCTGCTATATCAGTGTCTTGCAATATGAATTTTCTATAGTTTTTTGTGCTTATTACTTGCTCTTGAATTATCGTGAGAAATCACTCCGTTTCCGAGTTTAGATCCCCTTTTGTAAGCCAGGCGTTCGACGCAGCTTTGGCGTCATGACACTCATCTAGGTCATGAGGATGTCTACCATGAAGTGGTTTAGATCTCCATTGGCTAATTCTCTGACTGATTTCAACGTTAATTTCATTTGGTTGTGTTCTAAAAGGAGTATATTTCATGTCAGCTGCACATATGGTCTTGTAAAAGTTACATTATTCCTCCCTCTGGTGAAAGAAAGCTCGGAGTTGCTTTATTTGTGATCTGTGTAGGTTCTTCAAATGGATTATGCCCCTTCCTCCTTCCTTGCGAGGCAGACTGAGCCTTTCTACATTTGCGTTTCTGTGGTGTGACCTATTCTTCGTCATGATGGTCCTGACGTTTCGCTGGAAATTTCTATATCTGTTAGTGTCCATCAAACCACTCCAAATGAATACGTGAGGATAGGTGTTCCGGGGCGACGTACAAAATGATAGGGAAATCCTCTGGCGGATGCCACGGAACACAACAGGTTTATGAAGACGGAGGACCAGCTTCCAAGGAAGCAATTTGAGGAATGTAAAATAAGGAAAAGACCAAAAAATAACCCTCATAAATTTAATGAATTGAATTTCGTCACAACATTGTATGTGATAAATGAAATAAACATTGAATTAACTCTTGACTTATTAAACTAAAAAATACATAAACAAGAAACAATTGAGCAATCAAAATTGGATTAAGCAGAATGGTGAAATACGAATCTAAGTATCACTAAATCAGTAATCTTTCTAGATAATTACACAA
>NNCF01126916.1:702837-791066 GCA_002313205.1 Laupala kohalensis | reverse complement strand
TATATATATATATATATATATATATATATATATATATATATATATATATATATATATATATATATATATATATATATATATGATAAATAAATTACAACTTACGACCTTTTTACGGACGATTACAATATACATTGCTCTTATTAAAATGCACAACGTAACGACTCGTGGTTTGAGTCGTCCTTAGGTGATAACAAACTGTAACAAGTAGCATGAAAGTAGCAACATGTTTTAGTAAGCACAATATATATCGTAATCGTCCGTAAAGAGGTCTTAAGTAGTTAATGATTTCTTGTGTATGTATATTTCACGATATCTGTATATTGGCATAGTGGGTCTATTTTTATGATTTAAAATAAAATAGTTACCGTGGTGTTCATTGCACAGTAAACAATGAATATTACTTTGAACATTTTCATCACATATAACTATGTGTTTTTACAATAAAAGCGTTGTGTTGTGAGCAGTTGCATGGATGCATTGTACAAGACCTCCGCGAAGCATATCAGTTTTCGTCCTGAAGTGACCTTGTTTCTTCCACCTTTACTCACGTTCCCCTTCTCCTGCCCGCTGACGCCCGCTCCGCTGACGTTCCGCACGTGTGTCTTTGCACAAGCGGAGCGATTCGCAAATGTGTTAGCCTTACACGGTTCCCAAACGCATTTTAAAACTGCTGAGAGCACAATTCTTCAATTATTAAATTATTTTAGTTTCAACATCTTGTGCCTCATGACTGAGGCAGTTAGCTTCAATTCGTTGTTTGTAAGTGTTAAGTATGGTACGGTACATAGCGTTTCAGTCCGGGAAAAGTGAAATTTTTTCTTTCCTGTCATCGGAGCGTGATATTTTCAGGATTGTTTATTCATCCATTTATCTAGATCTAGTATAATTGTTTTCTTTGCTGCCATTTTTCAGGTTGTTTTACGCATGGCCGATGCACTAGTGCATGTAGCCACTCAGACAAAGACAAATTCATGCCTCCTTATACCTTCTCAATTTCCACGAACAAATATACACACTTTCCCAAAAATAAATCATTTAAATATAAATAAATTTCATATAATTTTAGTATAATATTTTAAACAAAATATTTCTATTTGAATACTGAAATATCTAGTTGACTACTGAGCACTGTATGGAATCAATATCACAACGAGATTATTTCACTTATTGTTGTTAAGAGTACTCAGTATTTCATAAACAATGAGGTAATGCCCCAAGTATCAACGTCTGAACCATTGTTTTAAAGCTAAGTATATTTTGCTCAAAATTAATTAAATTCTTACTCCTCAAAAGTATGTCATATTTGCTCCTGAAATTTCTTTGCTAGAATAATACTTTAGTTGCTATATATTCTTTGAAAAGATTTGTCAAATAATAATTTTAATCACTGTATCAAACGTTCCTTCATAGGGACGGACTGTGGACCTCAACAATTCTCGTGGAAGATAGAGAATGTATTGACGAAGTGATACTATATTCTTTTAGAATATTAGTATGTAATATGTAATTTTCTGTAGATTAATTGTCAGTTTGATTAATCTTGAAAGACAAATATTAAATTTCTATGAAAAATAATCTAGTATTTTTCCATGATACCATGCCACGATTAATCTGAAATCAATAATAATAATTTGATGCTGGCTAATTTTTAATTTTTGCCAATTCTTTTTCGTGTTATATGCTCACCTCAAAATAATAATATTACATACTTTACATTAGACAAACATTTAATTCTCCATTTAAGTGTAAGTGTACATTTCATGTTTTGAAAATAATATAATATAGATACTTGTGAATGATTGATATTTCATCCCTCCCGCTCAGTTTATTAGATGATCATCCCTGTCCGACCCTGTCGAGTGACATTATTTCAGTGATAACTTTATTGTAGTATTTATATGTATATATTCAAATTATCCAATAGGTGAAAACATTTCTTTTATGCGTATTAAATGTACAATAATGAAGTAATTCATTATAAATTAGGAGTAATGGAGAAATTCATAATAATTGGGTAGGTTGTGGGTGGTAGGGGTTATTTTTAGTAGGAGGAACGATTAGTTGGCTGTGTCAACAACTTAGAGGAGTTAGTACGAGTAGTTAGTAATAGTAAGAGTTAGTGAAACTAGGAATAGTAGGTGATGGAAGGAGGAGGGTTCGCTTTTCAAATGATAGCTATGTAAACTGGGACATTTAAGAGAAAAGTTAAAAATTTTCTCCGGGGAATTGAACCTGGAACAATTCAGTGCCAAGCAATTGAACCTGGAATGACGTAATATTAGCCCTGTGGTACCGAGGGGGAGGGGGGACTACCACTTTTGGATCATAAGTGATGATTCATCGCTAGCTCGTATTTGAAAATTAAGAATGGGGTGATATACTTAAGAATTTCGAGAGTAGTTTTTAGATGAAGTATTAGAAAGGTAAGTATTTCTTGATACTATATTTCTTTAACTATGGTGAGGTAGTGGCGATAACGTTAATTCCGAAGAAGAACAAAGGGATTTTTTTTTATTAAAAGAAAATCTGGGAAATGGGTTATGAATCATTATAAGAAATATTACTATCTCTGGTACATTTTACAGTGCAGTCAGACTTAGTTATTTGCAGTTTGCTTATAAAATATAACTTTTTTTAAGTACCCAACGAATACATGAAAATGTGATACAATATAAAGTGAAAGTATTTTCCAACATTGAGTGAATAACCCTCTCGAGAGAGTGGTGTCTTCTCATAGAAATTGCAAGGGTCGTTACGGCAACGAAGGCAATAGGACGAGGTACAGAAAGGCTTTGGCAGCAGTGTATTGGGGGAGTTTGGGAAGGGGTAGAATGGCAACGTTGACGGTGGTGACTAGCGCCGCTGTCGTGAGTTGGTCCGATAACCGCGACCGATTGTCGCTCGCGCCAGCGATCACAGGCGACACAGTGGTCTCTCTCACTCGCTCACTCGCGGGTGCACGCGACGCTTTGCTCTATATTACCCCTCCCTCTCTCACCCTTCAGTCTTTCCCATCCCTTGTGGCGTATCTAACTCTCCCTTTCCAAAGGTTTCCAACCGCACCCCATTGAATACAGGGTCCTATTTGACTCACACTGTTATTGTGAAGTTTCGAAAAGTTGTGGCGACGCGATATACGGTCACCTCTGTCATTAGGAAGTCCAGCAACGGTTTGGTCACGAGCTTTTCAAAATCCGAGAAACATTTTTCATCACTTTGTCATGACACAGAATCAGAATTCATTTGTATAGAGATTTTACATGTAGAATTTGTAGGACACGTATTATTTCGGGGAATATATGTATCCTCTGGCAATAGTAGATAATAAAATGTACGGTTTTATTTTCCCAGACCATTAGCATGAAAAATGTTCCTTATATTTCTCTATTATACGAGTGAGCAGTCTATACAATCAAGTACTCACATTTTTCATTGTACTTCTATTTGAAGAATGTCCCAAAATTCAATAATAAATTATTACGTAGCATCAATATTGGTATGAAATTGAGCTAATGTACCTGTGGGGCATTGCTAGCTATTCAACAAGAAAAAATTAAGATCTTAAAAAAAGATCGTTTTTCGCGTATGAGGGTGTATTTAGATGTCAGGTAGGCCCACAGAGTGGAATTTATTTTTCAGGCAGGGGGGGGGGGGTTATTTCTTGTCAAAACAATTTGAGGTTCAGGGTGATGTTTAACTTAAGAGACAAATAACAGCATATACACGGTCTAATTTAAGCAATGCGTGTTGAGTAAGTAAGTAATATATTTTTGAGATTATTCAAATAAGAAAACAATGAAGGTGATTTTGAAAAAACTGCAATGAACTTTTATTTAACTTGCAACATTCTTATATATGTTGTCCTTGCTATACAAAATGTATAATTAATTTTTTGACCACTTCCAATTTTCCATTACCTACCAGTTAGTGGTTATGTATCTCATCACACTACATTATAAGATAAAATTTCATTTCTTATCAAAGTGAATAACATTAAAATCTTTTTGGAATATTTCATTTTTATTCATGCTTTCTATTAATTTATTGCAAAGTCATTTGTTTTCTTTCCTATAGTTGTTGGTAATTTTAAAAAGAATCCGTTCTGATGTGAAAGCATATATGTTTCTATTAATACATTTTCCATTATTGAGGGGAATATTTGAAGTGAATGTGAGACAGCGAAAAAAAAAGTGGCTGACCTCAATAAGTTCATAATTCAAAATGTGAGGAAAATTAATTTTCTAGTTGTTATTCAGAAAAGTTACCATTCATATTAGTTGTTAGAATACTAACTAGACGTGAAATAATTACAGTACTATTTAAATTAGGTAATTACCCCAATAGCTAGGAAATTTTTGTTAGTATTCGTATCTCAATATTGATCGAAAATTTCCATCACTATATACTTCGACTCACAAACCTTTTACTCCAAGTCATTGATATAGTTGGTAGTTGTGGTGGTGTTGACAATATTATCAAAGAATGATAAATTAAAGGTTTGCTCATGGTTTCATAGTTAGAACGTTTTTCTAGCAAAGCAGCCATCGTCAGTAGCATACAATGAGTACGTAGGAAAATTTCTTGACACGTGGCAAAACTCAGTGTATGCTACTGACGATGGCTGCAATGCGTCCGAAAAAGCTTTCTAGCAATGAAACCATGAGCAACAAACCAACGACATTTAATTAATCATTCAATTCATTGATATTTGATCTTGAATGTTAAAAAATCTGATAATAAGTGGCCATAACCTTGAATGAATGGAATTTTGATCCCTTAACGACTCAAGAAAACTAATTCAATTGTTTTCCTTTCTTTCTAATCTCAATGTTTTAAGTTTAAAAAAAGATTACAGTGATTTTCAACCAACCAGTTCCTTATGAACATCTGAATAGTCAATACACCATTTCAATTTTTGCGTTCTGAGGGGTGGAGAAAATTAATAAGAAATTTTTATTCTAGAAGTATTTTAAATACATTTTCTTTAACTAAATAATGTTCTTTGACATTTACTGATAATTTTAGTTATTTTCCTTGTTTTCCTTTTATCACTCAAACTGGAACTATTTGCCTGCGTAAGGAAAAATTGACAAATCTACAAAATTATCTATTCATAACTTCTAGAGAAACTTGTAAATATGAAAGAATTGAAATTTACTCACGTTTTTCCTCCTCTCCAATCCTTACAAAAACGCCACTAACCTGTGAACAAAGTAACGCGAGAGTGAATGTTCGTATTCTTTGAATTCAAATGCACAAGCACGTAAATGAAAATGTCGATCACAATGCAAAGGTAACGAAGTAAAAGAATTCCCAGAAACTAAAAGGATTGTGGCTAAATCTTATCCGGTTTTTTTCCTCTGTCATCCCCATGAATCCACGTAGCTTCGGGAGACGATGTCATAGCTGTCGCAAAGTGACTGACAACCGGAAATCCCATTTCCTGGTCCATCAACATTGATAGCAATGGAAGCATTGACGCATACAAAATCTTGGTGATGGATTTTATAAGAATGGCATAGATGGGAAAGTAAATAGTGATAAATGGATGTTGTTGAAAGAAACGAAAGAGAACGAATTGAGTGAGACTAATTTCTTCTATTCAGTACGCTCAACCCTCGTCACGCCTGATGAGACTGTAATAATTATTGTTTCTCACACTGAAACATATTCAAGACTTCTGATTTATTCATCGCAATTAATTTAATAAGACAAATTACGATTACAACAATCACTTTTAAGTAAATAATTTTTTTCATGTAGAGAAGGTGCATATTTAATATAGGGAACATGAATACAGAGAAGGACCGACATATATAAAACGAATTGCGTCTTACGTTGAAACTTCAAAATTATCAATGGATTGTACTCTGCCTACAGAATTTACCTACGTGTATTATTGAGATAGAAACGCGATTCCTTTGTGTATTTCAAAACCAATTATGATGAAAGGCGGGAATAAGAATGACATGCGACATTAATTGAAAAATGAGTAGGTGGAATGCGCTCTTGAAAGATATAAAATGATCTGTGAAATTAATGAAATGAGCTACCCTGTTGAGGTGTGTAGAGTTACCCTCAACACTATGAAACCAGAGGTGAATTTTTGAAACTATTAAGTTTTCGTCAAAATATAATTTATTTTCAAGTGTATAGAAAATAACGTTCGAGTTGTCTAATATACAATTTAATTAGATAGAAAATTTTCACCCTAGTACCATTTATACGTTCATTGTTTTCTTGAAAATGATATATTTTTGGACTTCTCGGTTTTTGTATGAATTTATATATAGTTTTTACGCCAATGTCTGTAGCATCTTGAATATAATATTATGTTTTACGTTATCGATTTATAAGTCTTTTCTTGGAAACTGAAATTTAAAAAAAAAAACAGTTCAGCCATGCTTTTCCTAATTTTGTCTCTTCATATCAGTTTTTAGAGGAAATATGTACTGATTCTGTGTACATACATATTTTTGAGATTTTTCCCCCAAAAGTAGAAGACTGACAATGTTGAAACATTTACATAACATTAACAAACCACTTACAGAAAGCATGAAATGCACCGGCGGAAAGATACTTCACTGTCCGGCCGAAACACATATGGCAAATTGAGACNTGTATAAGAGACAGGGATTGTTGCGTTGTCCAAGGTCTGCTCGAATTTACATGCCTAAAAAGTTTAGAAAATGGTAATGTTAAAAATGATTAAACCGTCAAAGCTTGTACTTTGACCATTGTTGGAACGACGATGTTCTTGAAGTGACCCAAGGGAGACCTACATTAAGCTAGTAAAGCAATTGTAGCAGAATTTGATATTATTATCATACTCAATTAGTGCATATTTAGCGTTTGGTAAGTGAACAAGAAAAAAATTTAGTTCATTGTTATTTTAATTGTTATTATATTTTTGCTAACTTAATATTAAGCTAGCAGAGCATTTCAAAAACATCAAAATATTCCATTATATTTGAATGCAATCTATAGAATGTTTTAGTGCTTGATTAGTGCTAACACAAAAATACACATCTGACATTGATAAAGAGAAATGTTATAAACAAAATACCACAAAATAAAAATAATACACACAAAATGTGAATACTCATATCTTTCACATTAAGAAAACTTTTACACATATCCAATTAGATCTCAATACCTACACAATACCTACATATGTAGTACACTAAAAAAATTAGTGAAATATTTTTTTAAAAGTTATAAACATTTTCCGTCTACTATTTGAGCCAACAGTGCACCACAAAAAAATCAGTAAATCCTTCATGACTGCTATCAAAATACGCAAACCTTTAGTGCTGGACCTCTGATACCAAGAAAATAAACTTTTGGTTTTGTCACATCAATTTTGTTATAAACAAATTCTTAGTAAAAGAGAAAAAGTAATTAAAAAATATAGTTCTTCAAATAAATTGTAGTCGTATTCTTGTACCTGGCGATTTTAAAAGGAACTCGTTCTCAACATAATAAGTGCACTAATAAAAAATTTAAGTACAACAATTTTCAACAAATTATAAACATTTTCCCCCTAATACATGAGCTAGTAGTGAACCACAAAAAATTGATAAATCCTTCATGACTGCTTTTAAAATACTCAAATAGTTTAATGATTGACCTCTAGTACCAAAAAATTCCATAATAGGTATTGTCTCATCAATTTTTATAAACAAATTCTTGGTAAAAAACGAAAAAAAATATGAAATGAATTTTATATAATACAGAAAAATTAGTAAATGTCATATTCAGAAAGTGCACTTTACCTACATTGTCTGTACACTAATAAAAGCTTTAGTGCAATAATTTTCAAAAAGTTATAAACATTTTACGCCTATTATTTGAGAAAGAAGTGCACCACGAAAAATTCGATAATACATCATGACTGGTTTCAAAATACGCTTATCTTTCAGTGCTTTAGCAAAAGTGTTTGTAAAACAAAAATATATTTTTTGTTTTCATGTTTCTATCAGATGTATAATGTGTTAAGTTGTGTAATTTTCTTGTGTCACTAAGTAGCGTATTTTAGTCATTCTCATGAGAATCAACGTATATTCCCTGTGTTTTGTCTGAGAAATGCGATTAAAGAGTTTGTAATGTAGAAATATTGTTGCAATGATTCTGTTCGTCGTGAACTAAATATTTGGTAGTTTTATATAACTGGATTTGTTTATGACTTAAACGTGATATTCTTCATTCCTCAGAATGCGATAACTAGTAAAATGTTTGTAAAAAAAGATTTTTTTGTTAACATGTTACTATCATATATATGTTTAACTGATTAAGTTGTGTTTCATCTCTTGCGTCACTAAATAGTGTATATTAGTCATTCTCATGAGAATCAGCTCATATCCCCAAGCATCAGATATGGGGAGCGTCCTGATCGTCCTGAGAAGGTTCAAGAGGAGTCACAGTGCATAGTAAATCATACGTAATACCGGCGTGTGACTATCGATATCGTAGCGCTGTTCATATGGATTATCATGCACCAGCAGTTGCATTTACATTAAGTTTGTGCACGATGCTCTGGTCAGTTGTATGAGGTACACAAAAAGAACAGAATGGGTGTTTCCTTGCCGCACCTCACTCGGAACACTACGTTAGGACAGAACATGATTTGTTAGGAGAGAACATGATTAGGAGATATCATGAATTGTTACGGGTTCGTATCTTGTGTTCACCACTTTAAATCCAAATAATCTTCCATGGAATGGAAACATTCCACCTCACCAACGAAAAAAGTTCAAGACGATTCCATCTGTCCGCAAGGTTATGCTCTCTGTGTTTTGGGACAAGCAAGGATTCCTACTGCAGATATTCCAGTCCCATGGTGAAATTGTGAATGTCACGTCGTGCTGCACCACTCTGCGGGAATTTCTACAGGATATTCACCGCAACCGACCTGGACTCCTGACAGAGGGAGTGATTCTTCTGGGTGACAATTCCCACCCTCACACAGCAAGACCAATACAGGAGTTGTCACGAACATTTCATTGGTAACACCTTCAACATCCACCGTACAGTCCCGACGTAGACTTCTAAAAATTATTTGGGTGGCCGTCATTTTGAAACTGATGATGCCGAAATCCAAGAGGTTACTCGTTGGCTGCGACACCAATTATAAGACTTCTTTGCCATCGACTTTCAAGGACTTGTAAAGAGGTGGGAAAAGTGTCGGTATGAACTGAGTGATTATGACGAAAAGTGAAATAAACGTCCAAAACGTACTTTGAATATAATTGCTTGTTTCCAGTTTTGCGAGATATTTATTGGCTTACCTAAGTACTTTTTTGTGGGGCTTTACGGCTCGTCTACATCAAAGGTCATTGGAGCCTTAAAAACTTGTACAGGCAGAGAAAATGCAGTTACGCACTAGGGAGAGCCAACATGACTNGAAATGAGGGGGGGGGGACAAAAATGAAGAAAATGAAAGATACCCTAGCCCTAATAGCGTCGGGATCGAAAAGAACAAGAGATGACCAAGGACGGTCAGGAAAGAGAAAGGAAGGAACCTCGCACAAGTAAGTGGAAGTAATGCCAGACTCAGTTCGGGGCCCCGTGTTCGCCAAACACGTACTTACTAGACGTAAGTCCCCTGGGGAGTTACCTAAGTACATATCTACTATATGTTGCACTAATATTTTTTCTGATTGAGGAACATTTTGTAAAAAAATTACGAAACAATATTATTTGTGCTATTTTCTTGTAGTACACAGAATATTAAACATTTCTGTATCATATACGAATTGCAGTTATTTCTCGGTGCATTCCTCACTTTAGAGGTAACCAGAAAAAGTATTAAAATAATTTATAATAATAATGCACAAAATTTTATTGCTTCACTTATAATATGTTGGTAATTTGCTCAAATTATGCATACAATTAAGATTTTATTCTGTTGTTGTGAAGTAGGAGATAGGTGATATTTAAATACAATATTTTAAAATACGAATTCGGGTTTAAAGACAACTTTTAAACACATTTCATACATACAATATATAATACTCATTTTTCTTTTATAAATCTTACACTATAATATTTTAGTATTTAAAAAATCATCATAGAAAATATGACGTGCTTTCTTGAATTTTATCTATCTTACGTGGTAGTAAGAAAATGTTTATAGACTATTAATTTATAGTTCCAATGAACAGATCATGTCCAAAGTATCAAGGAGAAAAGGATTGTACATATTATAGATTGAGCTTTTTCCTTCTAGCAGAGATTCACCATTATAAAAGATAATAATTATCAGGACCTGGTGCTCTGAGACAAAATAAGCGAAAGAAAAATGTTAATAAACATGTTAAATATTATAGCACCAATACATTTTCTAGTGCTTTAAATATTAAGGTAATGAAACAATGCTAAAACAATTTTCCTTATATCATATATAACCAATTTAAAAAAGATTATTATTTTTCACTTTCCTGTATTGTTACTAAAAAAATGTTTATAACACTAGAGAAAACAATACTAAATATGTATTTTTCTTGTATTACAGATCCAGAACTAAAATATTGGCATATTTATTGTGAGATGATATATTTTGTACCTAAAGCTTTAGAAGCTCAATAAAAAGTCGGGAAAAGTGTATAACTTTTAAAAATTAGTGCACTTAATGTGTAGGTAAAAAGCAATAATTAAAAATGCAATTTTACAATTTACTGCTACCAAAAAAAAAGATAATCTGTTTTTTAATTTTTTAACCTGAGAATTTGTTAATAAAAATTGATTAAAAAAACTAAATGTCTGGTTTCCTGCTAGCACAGGTAAAGAACAAAATTATATGCGTTTTTGACGATGATCATAAAATAAAAATGTTTTTCCTCCTACAGCATTGCCAGCCCAATTAGTGGACGAAAAATGTACAATAACTTTTTTCAAATTATTGCAGCAAAATTTTTACAAGTGAACAAAATAGTAGGTAATGAGCACTTTTATAACAAGAAGCTTAGATGTATACAGCTATAATATATAAAAATAATTGAAAAAATTCTTTTGGTAATATTCTAGTTTTGTTACTGAGATTTTGTTTATTACAACTGATAAATGAATACTAAATGTGTATTATCTTGGTAGTAGAGATCAAGCACTAAAAGATTTGCGTATTTTGAAAGCAGCCATGAAGGGTTTATCGATTTCTTTGTGGTGCACTGCTTGCTCAAATAGTTGGCGGAAAATGTTTATAACTTTCTGAAAATTATTGCACTTATAATGTAGGTAACGGCCACTTACTGAATGTTTTTTCTATTACTATTTACCTGTTTTTTCTATTATATATAAAATGCATTTGAATTTTTTTTTTAATATTTTTTTTTGTTTTTTACTAAGAATTTGTTTATACCAATTGATAAGACAATACCAAACATGTATTTTCATGGTAGTAGAGGTCGATCATTAAAAGATTTGCGTATATTTGAAAGCAGTCATGTTTATAACTTTTTGAACATTATTGCACTAAAATTTGTATTAGTGCTCGTATAATGTAGGTAATGGCATTCTGAAAATGCCATTTCTTTTTTTTTCTATAATATATGCTATTTATTTGAAGAACAAACTTTTCTTCTTTTGTTATACATAATTTGTTTAAACCAATTGATGTGACAATACCATAGAACTCGAGCTATGAAATGCTGAGTCCGTGCAGTACGAGAGAGCCGGCGCTCAGATGCCCCTCACCACTACCACTAGCCAGTGGTCGTATCGGCACAGCTCCGCGTTTCACAAGGGCCACTGACGTTTTGTTTTACGTCTGTTTGTCTTTAATACGAATTTTAAGTTTTATTGTTAAAATAATACCTACGACTAAAAAGGGTAGTTGTTTTAATGAATGAAATAATTTCTGTATTCCATATTAATATTTATTTCTTAATAGGTTGTTCACACACAGCACGTGATATATTTTTTCCACAGCTACAACAGTTTTACATTACATATTTTGAAACAAAATAAATTTTGTTGAGCTTTTGGAAAATGCCTAGCTTTGACTTATTAAATATTGAAGTTTTTATTTTGTTGAGAAAAAGAAATAGTTTTAAAAAACAAAGTACCTATTAACATTATTAACTTCATTTCTGACTATCATCACGAGATTCAATATTGAAAGGGTGATTTTTAAATAAACGTCCTTGAAAGTGCATACACGCCTGTAACACATATTTTCTGGAACAAAATGCCTTCTTATCTTTATTACGCATAAATAATATATACAAATATTTAACTAATCTAAACACTTCCCTAGATACTTTGACAAGGTGTCCCCTTGAGATAAGTGCAGTAAAAATAATGAAGTAATGAATGAGTGCCAGATGCTTGTTTGGGTTATCGCGTGGCTGTGGAGAGTTGACGTATTTAAGAATGATCATGAATATCGTCTTCTCAGAAATGCCTGACTGGAATGAGTATGGGTGTGAGTATTTAGAGAACCTCCTTCGTAAGGGTTTGTCGTAAGGTGGAGGGGATGAATCTAAAGAGCGGTGTGTGACCACGAGCTACAGTAGGGAGGTATGTCAGTTCAGATTACTAGTTTTTAAAATTTATATAAATGTTAAATTAAGAATACCATTAAACGATATGTTTATGTTCAGTGAATATTATTTGCTCATCCAGAAAATCCCAACCAACAATATAATAATCCCCACATATATCTCGTAAAACATCAGTTGTTCTTAATTAATGAGTCACATTTTAACATTTATAGCATAAAATATTTATATACACACCAAGTAATTTTCCTATAAGTTTTTCTTTCAGAGGCCTGACAAGTTTTGGATTATTACTGGAAGAGCAATCAGGTTTTATACGCTCCTATGTTTAAATATGGTTTTACAAGAGTTAAAATCTTACAGTATTTGGTTTACCTTTGCTTGAATCTGAAGTAGAGGGGCTTGGAATTTTTTCACCAGGTTTATTATGTTCTCATGTTGTTACTTCAGTTTCTTCACCTCGCTCCTTCTCTTAATTATAAAAAAATTGTTCTACTTCAGTAAGAAATTAAATGTATGAGAGGGTTATTCCTTTAAATCTTATTAATAGCGGATTTTCATAAGAGAAATATATTAAAACACGTGTATTAATTAAACATTAACTAATTCCTGAATTCATGTCTTGAACATACTTATTATAGATAATATTAATAAAATATATTACCATTATTATGTCAAAAATTCTTCGTTTAGGTGGCTCTGTCATCAAGTGGGGTGGAAATTGAAATAATGTAGGTACTGTATCCTTTAATAATCCTTAAATAATTATTGAAAAGAAGCGTATATTGTAAAAATGTTCTATAGTTAACGAGAAAAGCGATAAATGATATTTAAATTTTAAGTTAACATTTGATGTTAAATTAAATAATGATCTGTCAAGTCAAAAGAATTTCTAAAATTTATTTTATCTAAAATTTTTGCGCTACTATTATCAAATAGCGTGTTAATACACTTCAATTATCTCATACTAACAACGAAAATAAGTAATCATTATACTTACTTATGAGCAGATAAACAAGATTTCTTGTTTATATAATTCTTGCAGTTATAGGCTACACAATAGGTAACCATTTTACTTCAGTGTCAACGTAAACTGTATAATCAAATAATCGCTTACACGAAGCACAATCGTCGACCACATTGACTGCTAGCACGGGGTATACACTAGTGCCATAGAACACAGAATAGTGGTGGTGCCGAGTTGTTTACACTGGCTAATTGAGGGTGTCCACAGTTCTATGGACAATACCAAATGTGTATTTTCTTGGTAGTAGAGGTCAAGAACTAAAAGACTTGAGTATTTTGAAAGCAGTCATGAAGGGTTTATCGCCTCTTACGTGGTACACTACTAGCTCAAATAGTAGTTGGAAAATGTTTATAACTTTTTAAAAATTATTACACTAAAATGTTTCTGGTGCACTAAATATGGAGGTAATGAGTACTTTTTAATATGTGAATTTCCTGTGTTTTCTATAACATATAAAATGCATTTGAAAAATTATATTTTTATTATTTTTGTTTATGTGACTAAGAAATTGTATATAACAATTGATGGGATACTACTAAATGTGTATTTTCTTGGTAGAAGAGGACACTAATTGAGCACTAATTGGATATGTGTAAATGTTATTGTAAATGCTTTGTGAATGTAAATGTAATGTGAAAAATATATGATTTCAAGCTCTGCGAGATTAATATGTTAAGTCAGCAAAAAATGTAATAACAATTAAAATAGTAATGCACTATTTTATTTCTTTTGCACTTAAGCACTAAATGTGCACTAATTGATTATATTAATAATGTTGAATTATGCTACAAGTGCTTTGCTAACTTAATATAGGTCCAAGGGAGTGTTGACAAAAATACACCGGGCGTTTTATGGGTCATATTTCCTCGTGACGCACATCAGAAAAAAACGAAAATGTCTATTCTGTTAGACTCGCATCACACCAAGTGGATGAATCTACTACTTATATCCCGATAGGTAGCAACAAAATCTCAGAATAAATATTAACGTATGTGTGACTTTTTTCACTTTAAATAATTTTGAACAGAAGATTTCAACTGACTGAGGAATAAACATTATTTAAGATGTGTTTTAAGTACAGATGATAAATAGAATAATTAAATTAGAGAAATGTAATCACTTTTCCAAGTAACATTATATTAAGTTACTAAAATTTATAAACCCATTGGAATAAAATCATTAAATTTTCACCTAACCTTTTTTAATAAATTCTTTGTATTAGTTACATTCTTTGCATGAGTTGTCTTAATAATATAGTTTTG
Source organism: Laupala kohalensis (assembly GCA_002313205.1). NCBI lineage: Eukaryota > Metazoa > Arthropoda > Insecta > Orthoptera > Trigonidiidae > Laupala > Laupala kohalensis. The sequence continues at coordinate 776,280 of NNCF01126916.1, read as the reverse complement.
AAGTTTTGTAATTTATNNNATTATTATTGCACATTATTGCCCTTTGGACAGTGTTTAACTTGAACACATCTTCTGATTATTCCTTTTCCTTCTTCTTCTTTTCTTCCCAAAATCTCTTCATTCTTTGGCTAAGTTTCCTTTGTTCTGTCCAAACTTTCCCTGTTTTCTTATTTTCTTTTATTTCGAATTTTGTGTTCTTAATTTTGCTTCTGAATTCATTTCTTGATTTTATCATTTCCCTATTAATTCCTACTTGTTTTAGGTTTCTTCTGTTTCTTGAAACCAGTTAGTTGTTGAGCAGTTTACTACATCAAATATCTTCTTTGTGAGCCTGTAGTTGTTGGTTCTATGTATGTGTCCATAAAACGCTAAACGACTTTTTCTGATCATGTTTATGAGTCTGTCTGCGTGTTCATATAGTTCTTTGGTTGGGTGCTCCAAAAATTCCCTGAGGATTTTACTTTCTATTTTTCCTGTCTCTGCGATACCTGATGCTCCGATTGTGGTCGTTTCTGATGCGTAGAGTACTTCTGGCAACACAACCATATTGTAATGCCTGAGTTTGACCTGTCTTGATATGTCTCTTTTATTGTAGTGCATCCATGTGAGTTTGCAGGTTTTCTGAAGTTTCTCTGTTCTTTCTATGTTGCATGCCTTCTTTGATACTTTCATCTGTATATATTCCCCCAGATACTTAAATTTTTCCTTTTTTTTCACTTTTCCATACTTTGTGTGCATGGTGTGTGCGTTGTACTTTGTTTCCATGTACTGAGTTTTCTCATACTATATTTGCAGACCTGTTTTGGTCGAGATTTCATGTAGGAGATCTGGCGCTTCTTGTTCTTCTTGTCTATTGTTGCTGAGTATTGCCAAGTCATCAGCAAACGCCAGGCATTTTATGATTGTCTTGTTTTCATGTGTTGTTCCTAACTGAATACTTTTCACTTTTTCTTCCCATTTTTGATAATTTTGTCCAAGACCATGTTGAATAACAGTGGTAAGAGACCATACTCTTGTTTGACTCATGTATATTCTCTGTCGTAATAGCAGGACACAAAATATACTGATGAAAATTATTGTCCAGTGAAATATGATTATATACAATATTATTTTCGTATGGATTGATTGTTGTTAAAAATGTTTTGTATTGTGGCCAAGTCTATTTGCAAGCCGATGTTATAGGTGGTTCATATCAAATACGAAATGTGAAAAGGTAATTTCTTAGAAAATAACTCTCTTGCTTATATTAAATCTTTTTCTACAATCAGTATCTTCAATATACCGAGTAAAATTTGTTCTGGAACAAATAATACACTCTAAAGATAGTGTATAAAACTTATGTAATTAACTCATTGAATCGAGATAGAATCGAGATAGAAAAATATACGAGAAGAAGAGGAAGAATTGAATATCACACACAATTTTCAGTTGTTTTTTTTTTGTTCTTATTTAAAGAAGAGACGTTTTCAATCAACACGTTTCAACCCTATACTCCATAGTATGAAAATATTTTTGTTTGCTCAATATAGCCGATGAATTTTAAAGTTTAGTTTTGTCGCCTATATCATCAGATATCATTTATTTTATAATTAATTAAAATAATAAGGAACTGAAAACGATTTTTTCACCTCCTTCCTTAAAAGTCTTTAAAAAAATTGAAAATTAAGTGTCAGAAAATGAGTGATGTCGATTGATGGAAAATGCTGCTTTCAGAACTTTTTTGTTCAAGGTACCTTCTGGGCATTTAATACTTTTTTTCAATTGATGTGCTCACAGAAGTTGTACTCTCTTGCATAAAAGCAAATCCTTTAATTTAATTGCTTATTTTTCTACAAATTTTCAAATACCTCTTTACAATACTTAACGCATGATGTCTCTCCTCGGTCATAGTCACCTTGCCTGCAATTGCGTCATTATTTTTTTCTTTTATTATCTGTTGTAATATTTTTATCGCCGCTTTTTGCATTTAAAACTCTTCTTTCATTATTTCTCCTAATTGTCCAATTTTTGTAACGTGATATTTCTTCGTTTCTATTAATTTCCACTTATGTTGCAGGTCTTTCAGTTCGCAAAAGGTAGCCAAGAAGCAGTCAGCAGAAGTTGTGAAGTTTGATGTCAGTAGCCGCTGCGGGCACCAGAGTTCTCCTCAGTCGGCCATGGCAATGTCCGAAGCGAAGAAGGAGCGCGGTTCCAATCTTCCGCTCTGCAATAAATAACTCTCCCTCTCTCTCTCACTCTCTCTCCTCCGCTGCCCTGACGCGTTGAGGTCCCACCACATCGTGGCCCGCAGCGAGACGTTATTCATTAAATGCGAAGTAGTGGCTTCCCTTTAGTAGAGTCCTTAATAAATAAGGACCGTCAGCCGTGTCCTCAACTTAATAGCACACAATGTCTTTTAAGAGTTATATTTACTACGCAAAACTTTACATAGTTTCTTTGGCGCCAGCAGGCTCTCGGTTCTCGCCTCTTATTGGTAAAGTGAAGAGAAATAACACAATCACGTGAACAACTACAGCTGATTCAAACCACGATGAAAAACTGCGAGTAGTATTTTTCAGAAATATGAGAAATTCCGCATTATATTTTTACACTGGCTGTTCTCTTTTTATCAAGGACTCAACTAGTCAGTTGTCCCAGAGGAGTCAGATGATAGAGGAAGTGCGAGAAATGTGGTACCAGAGAAGCAGAAAATACGGATGAGGAATAATTTAACAAAGTATAATTAAAAATGAGGAAAGATAATTGTGATCTATATAAAAGAAGTGTAAAGTGAGGAAATTAAGGGTAATTGTGAAAAGGTGGAAGTGAATTGGAAATGGTTTATTGAAATGATATGGTTTCATTTAATTTCAACAAGAGAAATTTCATCAATAATTCTGAATTTGTCTTATATAGCTATTAAATATATTATAATTGTATATGGTTATTGATAGGAAGTAATGTTTAATAAAATGTCAACTTTTTAGGTTTTATTTCGTAAAGAAAATTCATGGCTTTCTTAATTTTACCACGACATTATTTGTCACCCTGTGGATGTTTCAATAACACGTAAATTTGATGAATTTTATATTCAAAGCTATTTTGTTTGATAATGTACATCTTCTACCTTCAGAGGTAATATAAAAGGAATTTCATATTACTGTGTTTAAAAATGCACATCCAATGAATTAATTTAATGCTTAATATCATTAGAATTAGATCTTTAAACATAAACTAATTAATAATATATGTAGAGTACCATTTGCAACCACAACTTCATGTAGAATTGTTTTATGCTGGAAGAGTAGAAAAGCTACAAAGAGTTGGTTTTGGATAGCAAAATTCGTATGGAATTTACCTTTTTCTTTTGTTGTTTTAATTTACCTATATCTTCATTATAGAAACTTATTGTAAGATGAATATGTGATAATTGAAAATAAGTAGCTGCAAATATAAGTATATTGATTATAGTAAAAATATTTGTTAAATAAAGTATCATTTTCCAAAAATTAAATCAAAATGATACGAAAATATCAAAAGAACAACAAAAGTAGTTTGTTATTATGCATCTTTTGTTTTGGGGGTATATATCTACCCCACGATGTCGATAACGTTTTTCCAAATAGTGAAAGTAGTTCGGGAATGAAATATAGATTTATGAGGGTTATGTATACTCCCTAAATTTTCCACTTTAGACTATATATAATATAGTTACCCATTTTATGAAGGATAGTTGAAACCAGTTCTTTATAATTGTATACATAATTTCTCAATATATAAATTCGTATTACTTTTTAATCCTAAAATATTGTATGCAATTTGAAATATAACTTCAAAAAATTTTTTTTTCAAAAGATTATTAGTGAAATCTTTAAACTTTAGAGAAGAAGATTATTACATATTTTCGTTTACTACTCTGAACAAACAAAATGTATTTTATAACATATAGAAAATGAAATGAAGGATTCACAGAATAAAAGAGAAAATAAGAAAATAATTCATCCACAATACCTCCATAAAATAATACAATTCTATATAATTTTCATTGATTCATTTATTCTAAACTATTTAATTGTCTACACAAAAATCTTAAATTAAGGGAAAAGAATTGAATGCACATTCGTCAAACGGTTTGACCAATAATTCAAAACCGAACGTAAAATATATGATGAATGAGAATGATATACAACTGTCATACCCACAAATTCTGAGTACTGCTTTCACTTCTGAGTCAGTTCAGTCTTGTAAATGGGAACAGATTGAACTATGCGACAATGTTCATTTACGAGAGTCCATATTTTTGCTCTACACTATTTCTCTCAAATTACATCCATTTTGTCCATCATTCTTGAATTATTGTCTCTTTCCCCTATTCTCCTCAGAGCCATCGAGTCATTGCGTCTCACGCAATCTTCACGACCCGAAGGCTGTGCGTGTTTTATGAGCCATTAAAAAATTCCTTTATTGGCAGACACGATGTAATCAAGATGTTTCGTTGAAAGCGGAAGACTTGTTTTCTTCTCCTGCCAACGTATACTATCAAAGCAGGCGTCTTCACTCTACGTGGTGCTTTCCTCAAAATCCTCTTTGGCATGTTGTATTGTTCTCCCAACTGCGGTTTAATCCGACTAAAGATTTTGTCTTACTTGCTACGCGGTTTTATAAGGGTTTATTTTATATTTACATCTGTATTTTTGTTTATTTGTTGAATTTTATTTAACCTGTGTTGTACAGTAATCGATAACTGAGTGTCATTTTCTGTTACTATCCTTATATCTTCATTTAGACATCTATTTACGATAAGAAATCTTAATCAATCAACTTTTAATCTGAATTAATACAACCAAGTTATATTTATGGTAGTTGGAAAAATTAATTAGCCAAACACCCACGCATTATTAACTCCTTCTTAATAGACTCTACAACATCTTTCTTGATGTTTCGGTCTGCTCCACGACAGCTTTTCATCTCTTTCAGTCTTGCACCAATACGGGCCAGTTCGTGATTCCAAATTCTTTGATGTTTTTTAATGCGCCTTCCTTCCACCTAGTATTTGGTTTTCCTCTCTTCTTTGATGATGCAGGGTACCAGTTATAGACTTTTTTACTATTCTCTCATCCTGTATTATATGCAGGTGTCCAAACCAGACAAGTCTGAGTGCTGTTATATGGTTAATTATATTCTTTGACTTGATGACGTTGGCAATTTCATTATTGTATCAGATTCTCGAGGTTGACTCTTGCACCGAACTTTATTTTCTGATTCTTGCATATATTCTCCTCATGACATTTAGTCTTCTGATATCATTTCTACCGCATATGTTACTATGGGTCTTAAGACAGCATGGTAGAGTCTAAGCTTTGCACTTTTTGAAAGCATCTTACTCTTGAATAGTTCCATATTAGCATAGTAAGCTCTATTATCAGCTGCAATTCTCTTGGAAATCTCTTCTTCGATGGAGTTACTTTGATTTGAAATTGAACTCAAATATTTAAAGGAACTGACTGATTGGAACTTTTCATCGTTAAATGTTTCTTCTTGTGAGGTAGTTTCAACAGTTTTGCATTTCATGTTTTTGGTTTTTCCTTGATTCGTTTGTAATCAATGTGATAATGATACTTCCTTCAGGAGTTTGAAAACGTCTTCTAAGGCTTTTCTGGTCCGTGCTGTCCGCGTTATTTCCTATACTATCGATTGAATTTAATATTACATCTAAGGTGGTATTGAATAATGTTGCAGACAGAGGGTCTCCTTGTTTAATTCCATATTCCATCGAGGATTCTTCACTCACTTTGTTGTTTATCTTTTACTTTGGCCTTGGTGTTAGATAAATTTAGTTGTATCAGTTTCCTTAATTTAGTTGGACTTAATATTTTACCAGATTTTCGAACACTTTATTTCTTAGAACTGAATCAAAGGCCCGGATATAATAATATTTTTCATAGATTTGTCGCATTACAAACATGTTATCAATTGTCGATCTATTCCTACGAAATCCTGCTTGATTTTCACTGAGTTTTTCTTCAACTATATCTAGTTTCTTATTCACAAGAGCAGCAAAAATTGTGTATGTGATGTTTAACAATGCTATAGGTCTGTAATTTTTACAATCAAACCTATCATCTTTTTTGCAAACTGGGAAGATTATACTCTCATTCCATTGAGACAAGAACTTTTCTTGATTCCATATTTTAAGTATCAAATTATGTATTGCCTTTTTAAGGGTTCTCCCTCGATATTTAATTAACTCGACGGGGATGTTATCAGTTCCAGCTGCCTTATTCCGTTTCAAGCTGTTAAGTATGTAGCATATCTCATTAAACGAGGGTTCGACGATGTCATTTCCTATTTGTCTCTTGGTCATGCAAATCTTGATAACCTCTTTGTGCTACTTTTATTAGATATGGGAGATTAAATATATTGACAAAGTAAGATCTCCATTTTGCTACTACTGTGCTTTCTATTGTTAATATTTTGTTTTCTTTCTTTATGCTTTCTTTTTGTTCATCTTTACAGACGTTCATGTTTCCACTGCTTATTCTCTTATTTTTAGCTCCCCAAAGAATTTCCTAGATTCATTCTTCTTGAAATTATCTTCCATGGTGTTTATTAGGCTATTGATCCACTCCTCCTTTTTTCTTTTACAGACTTTATTTACTTTTTTCCTCTCTGATCTATAATTTTCGTAACTCCTTCCAGTTTTTAACTGAAGGGCTTTCTTTCATTGTTTTTCTTGGTTATTGCTTCTTCGCATTCGCTACCCCACAATTCAATTTTCTTTTTTCCTTCTTTCCTACCTATGACATTCTTAGCTACTTTGGTTATTTTTGGCAAGATTTTCCCAATCCACTTCTATTTCTCTAGTTTCGTTTTCATCATTCATCATGTCCTTCATTGTCCTTTTATATTGTTTCAAGATCTTTGGATCTTGTAGTTAATCTATATTCAATCTTTTATTGTTTTTTCCCTTCATTCTATATACGTTAGGGAGTTTTTGTTGCAGGATAATTTTAAGAAGAAAGTGATCGGAGTCAATGTTGGGTCTTCTGAGATATCATACATCTTCTATTAGTGCCTTCTTGGCTCTATTAATAATAACTTGATCACAAGTTGGAATTTCTTTTATAGTTTCAATGTATTAATCGTCTAAAATATCACAAACTGGGTACAATTTATCAACAATATCACGAAAGAGAAGAGACGAGAAACTATTGGTTGCGAAAACAATATACGCTGTTTTAAAGATTTTAAAATAACAATCAATAAAATAAATTATTATTGTTATTAAAATACACAAGCGACATTTATATGTTCAAAATTAGCACTATCAGGATTTATTAATTTTCTAAGATTTTTTCAAAATGCAAAAGTCATATGTTATTTCCTCTTATAAGTGTGAACGAACAAATTTCTTCCTTTATTAAAATAGATTGTTATTTCCTTTATATTTGACGCTGTCATACAGTTTTCAGACGATATCCACAATTCTTAAACAATGTTCTTCCCGAGAAAAATTAAGAGCTCTCATGTTGCAGACTCATCTGCCAATTTTAATCCAATCTCATACACAATCTCCTTGTTCCTCCCGACTTCCTTGAGTTTCATTTGGTTCTAGGTTTTTTCCTTTTTTGCGTTTCTTTACTTTACTCCCAACATTTTTTTCTACAAAATAAGGAGATGTAGATTAATTGTTTGACCCTTCAAATACGATAAATTATGGGGGTGAAATTACTTCTCTTTATTCTCATTAAAAATATTTAAATTCATGAAATGAGTGAACTACCTATTAAAACAGAATTCATAGTGACAAATGGAGGTGGAGTATATATACTTCGTTTGTTCAAGATTTTTAAGTTCATTCCTGGTAATTAAATTTAAGCAAAAAATAAGGGCAAATTGTTACATTACTTTGCCTTCCGATTGATGATAATTCGGGTAATAGTAGTATTTACATTGTGATAGAAGTATCTAGTTAAATGGTAACTATAAAGAAGGTGGCTGAAATATTTGTTAAAAGCAGAACTAATTTACTTTATTACTTTATACTTTATTATATTTTCCTCTTTGTCCGATATGATGAGATTATCAAGTCAAAAGTTTAGAACAAAACCTGGTAACTTAAAATTACAAATTGGATATGTATTTCTCTTTCTTTTACTACTAATAAGGAAATATCAAAATTCGCTTCTCTAATTAAGATCTACTAAATACACGCAAAAATGGGGAGCTTGATGGAAAATTCATTTCAAAATATCGTATTTTAAAATATATCTATGAACTTACTTTCCACACAATTAGAGCTTCAACATTTAGTTCGTTAATTTTTATTGAAATATAGATTAAAAATATTCCACGTGTTGATTGATTATGTTCAGTGAACCAAATCCTTCTTGTGATTTGTTCAGTTAAACTTATGGTATTTTTCGAAAAAATATAATCAGAAATAAGAAATAAAATATTAATAATAATAATAATAATATATCTACTAACATTTATAGATTGTTAAACAATCGATGTGGAATATTCAACAGTTCTTTTTGCATATAAATTTATTCCTAAATTATTTTCAAAAGTACACTGTAAAATGTTGTTCTTCGTGGTTAACTGTAAAATGCATACATTAAGAGAATAGAAGTAAAGAAAATGTTTCAATAATATGAATGGTCAAATAAAAATGTTGTTGGCATGTCATTCAATTAAGACCTTGCGTAATAATTTACAATATTTTAATAATTGACGAAAGTACGCTTGAAAATACATTGAAGACCTCGAAGACCTTAAATATCGGTCATTCTTCTTTCGTAATAAAAATCGGAACTCAAGAGTTAAAGTGTCCAGCTAGTGGAATTTTCATTTTAAAATCGAGGAATGGAAAGATAAGAGTCCCAAAAATATGCTAATATTTTCTTAGAAAGAAAAGTATGAAAATAAAATTCATTATTGAGAAAAAAGTTAGACATTTAAGAAAAAAATTGCAATTGGTCACTCACGTTTCCCAGAAGAGAAAATTCAATATAAAAATTTGGAAATTGTTTCTACCAAATACTGCTGTGCGTCAGCAATAAGAAAATTCTTTGTAATGACTGATTGCACTAGAGTTCAATTTCATAACTATGTGATCTTCCTGGAACTAACTGCTGTGAATTAATTTACTTAAAATGAAAAGTACATGTGTACTATTTCACTGACGAGTATTTTTAGTTTTATTAATCCTGTTTTATACCGCCCAGTAACTCTGGTTTCATACAAGTTTCTCAGAAATTTAAAAAACCTTAATCCTATACATTACACCACCTTTCATTCACATCAGTTAAATCTCTCGTACCCTGATTTCTTACGTCATAATTACGAGTTTCTCAGCAACGCTGTACGCGGCGATTCACCAACACAAATCAAGCCTCTCGATACTCAAACACTCGCCTCAAAGTTACAAGGACGAGTTCATTGTTTTCTTTATCATTTGGGACTAAAATTTTTATTTGGAATATAAACTAGTCATTATTTATATGTTACATTCTTCATGCCACCACCTTTCTCTTCCGTAAGGGTTCCAATTTTCATCAGAAGAAAATTCGCAGATTAAATATTTTTTCCTCAAAAAAATTATTCTTATCTTTCGTGATTTTTTATTATTCTTGATTGAATTCGACTTTCTATTTTTCAATTTTGATTCGTGATTGTTTCCCCTAATTCTAGGTTCTTTTTTATTAGCCAAGAAATTTTTTGACACAAAAAACTATTAATGATCGATTATTATTTAATTATTATTTTTCTACAATTAGTGTATCTTTGACCTTGTATCGAATAGGCATAGTCAACGGGATACATATACCTGAGAAGTAGTAAGTACTATGACATCATTCTATTCAGATGTAACTGCAACTAAGCAAACGTTGTCAAATGAGGAATTTAATATTTTCTTATGATGTCGGAGTGATATTGATCCACACTTTTAATACGTAAAGCGCTTTTTGAATTAAAATCTTGTTGTAGTGCAGTAATTTCTGTGAAAAAACTGCTGAAATTTCGTGAACTCTTTGCCATTGATGTATCGTTTACAAAACATTTATTGACAATAAATATGTTCCTTCCAGATGAATTTTCAGTTTTTGTATAGGAATTCATAGGAAACCGAAATTTGTATTAGTGCTTTATTTCAATACATTTATCAAAACAAATTAAATAATATTTTATCTGATAAATAAAGACAGTGAAGATGAATTTAACAATATTGGTCTCCAGTGATAATTGAAAATGCACGTGTTTGTACGTTCATTCTAATATCTTCCTGGTCTGCAATCAAGAGCAATTTTATAAGTGTGCAGCACTCTTTCTCTCTCTTCTCTTACATCCTTTATTTGATTTGTAACAAAAAACAAATATTCAATTTCATATTTATACATTTACAGTTGATAGAATACGAAATTACAATAACATTTGAAAATTATTCTTCCATATATTCCAAATTCCCATTACATTATTTTGAATTTTATATTTACGTTTTATTATTGTTTTAATAAATCCATTTGTTACCAGAATATGGTTTGTAGGAAAAATTGATTCCGTTTGAGAAATGCATCCATCCTCCTTAGTGTAAAGTTAAACGTTATCCAGGTTTTCCCACTTTTGCAAAGTTTTAAGTGTAGCCAGCAATTTTCAACAAATTTTTTTTCAACATCCTTGCTTTTTCATATTTGTAAGAAAAGAGATCGCGAGAAGTTAATTAGCTTCTGCTTTCGAAAATCCTTCCTGTGAAATTGAATATGTTCAATCATCATGACAAGTCGAAATAGTTGAACTAATAGATGATAACCTGAAACCTTGCTGAAAATTATCCCGTCAAAGTAATGAACGCAGTTCCTTATCTTTACAAGATTAAATCAGCAAAACTTTGATACTTCATCGTTTGAGAGACGTTTCATTTATTCACTAATCAAATTAGAGCCTTCGTTGAGACATTTCTGTCCGGATTCACAAAACCCGTGACGTATTTCCCAGTAAACCATATTAATGATTGGTTTCTGTGAATTTTATGTTTGAGTTGTTACTAAATAGTGAACGAATATATAATTAACCATGCACATTCCATAACCATTTAATACTCAAACGTGACTCTTAAGCTTTTCAAGAAAACTTTTCACACTTTTGCATTAAAGTTACAACCTGAAAAGTTCATTATGGGATAAACGATTTTTTAAAGTTACGATCTGTTGGAATACATTCAAAAATTTTTTACTTAATGTGATGAACAAATAAAATTATGCTAAATTTAGTTTAACTCCTAATTTTTAAACATGTAATAAAAATATTAAATTTGTAATTCGTCGTAATATTAGAATCGATTACCGTTTAATTAGGACACATTAAATAGAGTCACATTAATTCTACTATAAGTACATGAAATTAATTTTGTAGTATACTTAAACTGTAGATCTAAAATATATTATGCTACGGTGTAAAATCTGGTTTATTTTTCATTTATGGTAGTCCTACTAGTTTCTAGTATTTTCGTCAGTTTAATAAAAATATTTTTTGGATAAGTATTCAACTTCTTAACATTTTCGTGTTGCATGATTTAATAATTTAATGTTTTAAAATGTGTTTGCAATCCAGTCATGTGTTTGAAATAGAGACATTGGTTTTTCTGGGGTTTCTCCATTTGCCTAAAGTAAGTTGCGTGATGATCCCTGTATTGATGCCATTTTTGCGACATGGGTTTTGTTCTGTTAAATATCTTTAAAGCTAAGAAGTGATGGTCTCTTGTCGAAAAAAAAGAAGGAAAGACGAGTATATCTGAAGGTTGGGCGTGGCTCAAGGGAAGCATAAAAAATAATGTGCTATAAGTCTCCACAGTATTACATGCCTTTTTCCATAAACTTTCGGAGAGTGTCACATTGCTCAATTTAAATCTTAACCACAAAGTAACCAATAGCGACAGTCAACTGGTAACGTTTTTGCTTCCATGAGCTGAGCGACAGAGCATGAATTCGAACCTACTTGACCTAATTAAGTGAGGTTTTCAGGTGGGGTTTGCCTTACCTACTCCAGACAAATGTCGGCTCGGTAGGTAAGATCTCTGGCAACCAACACCTCTCCTTCCAATTCCCTCACCAAAGTCACAGTTAGGTCGAAGATAAGTACTCATGACCTGAACCTCCCAAAAAAAGACATGTAATAAAATTAATATTAATAATAATACAAGTAAATTAGGATCTAAAAATCTAAGCCAGTGATTCTCAACCTATGATCGGCGTATCAGTTGTAGTTCGTGGGACGATTTCCTGTGGTCCGCAAAATATTGGCCTCCGGAATGATAATAATAATATTTGATGTAGCTGTTCCTTCCACTAACAATTTAAAAAAGACAGAATACACAAAAAATTAAAAATATCAGGCCCTTAAGACAGAAATTCAAAAGAGTTGGAAACAAAATGAAGTATTAATTATACCCCTAATAATTTCAGCAACTGCAAAATTGCCATTGACCAGAAATGCAGAAATCCGTTATATTACAAACATGTCACCTAACAAGGAAATTTCTTAGTCTCGACTAAGACCAAATTTTACTTTTGGCTTGGCGTATATACACGCCCCAAATACCTGTTCGAAGAGAGAGAAAACAAGTGCACAAAATAATAATAATAATAATAACTTTCGGATTTGTCTTATTTACCTAAATAACAAAATAAATTAGTCGCGCTGTCATTGTGGAATCGGCCTTTCCTATCTTATATTCCATATTTTATTTAACTTATTCACTTTTACTACTTTCATAAATATATAAATAGGGCAGCGTAACTATAATATTCACCCTATTTATTTAGTAGGTTACGTAGTAGACCTAGGTCTATACAGGTTTTCATTCATTTAGTGTATGTGGTCCGCCATTGATTTGGTAAGACATCTAGTGGTCCTAAGTATGAAAGAGAGAATCACTGCTCTAAGCAACAAAAATTTCCGTACTAATTAATCTTGATAATATTTAAAGTAATAATCTGACATAAGAATATTTGAATCTCCACGAAATATACAATTTCCATAGTGCTTTCAATATTTAATTTAATGTGTCAGAATAATCTTTGTCCAGCCATCCACGATGTATATAGAGTTGCGAATACTTTCCTTTACCGCTACGAAATGCATGAAATAATTCGAAAGTATATATTTCTCAACAAAACCAAAAAATAATAAATAATATTATTTCTTGGACAAGAAAAATACATAATTACGCTACTTATTAATGTAATTGTTTCTAATATATTATTTGCTGATAAAAGATTACGTTATGAACAAATGTAAGGAGAAGGAAGCAAACGCAACAATGAGAAAAGAGAAATAAATTATAGAATTATTATTATTAACATTCTTTTATTATAACATAATTTTCTTTATACTTATAATCGGTTAATTGTAATATAATAACTTAAGCGTTTTACATGATGATTTATTATTTCAATATTTAAAAATTATAGTTATGAAACCCATAAAATTTTCTTATATTGTAATGCATCTAATCTTAAAGAGCAACTTAAAATACTCTGTGGCAATGTCTTGCTGAGGATCCCATTTATTTTGTACTCATCAGAAGCTGAACACGAATTTTCTTCCTGGGCGATGGAGTCTCCAAGGAATACTATAGCAGCTACTCGAGTGTCCTCGATCAAATTCTGCACCAAAGTATGACGAACTACGTAGACGTATGCAAACTTCTACTTTCATCCTGCGGTGGAAAATACGCCACACGTTCAACATAAATATTTATCAAATAATTTGAAAGCCCCAAAACTTTTTAATGTATGTATTGGTGAATATTCTTACTGAAAATAAAATACGTTTCACTCTACAGAATTCTACTTATATCTCAAGAAGAGAGGAGATTATTATTACTGCAAATATGGACAATTTGGAATTTCTGTTTCATTGTAATGAAAAAAATAACAATAACATTTTCTTTTATTCACATTTATGATGGTGTCATAATTGCATTAATGTAAAATTAGAAAGATTCGTTTAATTTCTTATTCAGAAGAATAAAAATTTTCAAAACATTTCTATTTTTTTACATGAATGGTACTATTTATCTCGAATTAAACAAATTTGGACTTGTAACTTTAGAGTGCAAAGTTACTAATCTAGTTGAGAACGTATTAAAACATTGCTTCAATCTCTGCATTTCATTTTCTTTCTTATTAGGTCTTAAACATGGATCTCCTAATACTTGTATATTCTATTGTTTTATGCAAAATTTAGTACAAAGAGAGTACTCTAGATTATTGGAAGAATTCAACAAAATTCTGTTAATGTTTAATCGTTTTTACACAATTATCGACAGGTAACCGAATGTATGAAAATTCACATAACGGCGATACTCAAGTGTTATATTCAAAACCCATCGTCACTACACATGTATTTCCTTTTTCTTTCCCTTTGTAATGTTTCTGTGTAGTTGAGTTTATTTTACTTAGTGATAACAACTGCGTACGCACAAATAATATTACAAGGTGGAAGCTCGTATTTTAGCATTCATTACCTTATCCAATTAAACAGAAGTGTTGAGACCTAGCCAGAGGCACTCCACTAGTGAAGTGGGGTAGTAAATTCTACTTGATTGTTTATTTCTTTATTTTAATTAATCACTCACTGAGTAATTATATTAAACTGCTCGACTAAAGTTTTCATTCAATCACACTTATTTACAAATTCCCTCACCACGTGCTAAAACATGTCACCTTGCGCAAAAAGTTCATAATATGCCTACGTCTGTACTAGTTCAATGCTAATCGATCTATTTTTATTAGTTTTCATTTTATTTTTGGTAGCCTTATATTCATAGCGGTTGAAAACGTGCTTTAGGAATCATCGGTGAATGAATAGTACTCAACATTGAAACGATCATATACTGTAAGGATAACAGGTAATATACGCTCTTAGATCTTCTTTGTCTAGTATAGCAACGCTATCACTCTTTCACCTTCATCCCGCGAGCTTCCTGAAATGTCCTTTCGTCTCGTAACGTCGCATTCTGTCACGTCTAGGAACGACCGCGTCACCATAATGCTTCAGAAAATACGGGTCGACAGTCGCTGGTGATTTTATTGAATAAAGAAAAAGCGGATGGTCCTGTAGAGGACGTTCGTTAAAAAAGAGTGTTGTGCCGACAAACCATCAACCTCCTTGGGAGTTGTAGGAGTGATTGAGGTCGGCGTTTTACGGATAAACAGTCTCAAGCCAATCTGCGTGCATCTGTTTTACATTCTTCGTGCTTAGCATAGCAGAAGGAAAAAGAGGTTCAAGGAGATGCAGTTGATTTAGTGGGAGTGGTACGAGAACACAAACGGTTGAGAAAAACGTGGCTTTAAGGGTTTGGAAATAAATTATTTTCTGTTTTTTTTAAACGTGACAAAAAAGAATCTTAGAGGTACTTTACATTTACAATAGTTAATCATCGGCGTCTTTGTAATACTCGTTTTTTTTCAGAAAATACGTCAAGTATTTATACGCTAGAAAAACGTCGAAATTTTTCATGTTTATTTTCTCTCAAAAAAGTATTATAACACAATTAAAATCTTCATTTACGCTAAAAAATAGTTGTTTTATTTGATAAAATATTTATAAGTCGTTTTAAATTATTTAATGGTACCTTTTTCTCTAAACGAATATCACATTTGGTAAGCATAAAATTTCCTCATAAAACGTTGAATAAAAAAATGGAAACCCCTTATAAGAACATACATAAAATATAAACAATACATTTGTTAATCAAATAGAAGTATTTAAATTGTTTCTCTCATCATTGGTAAATTATTATTTTTTCTTTAATATGACTTATCTCATACGTTATGTTTCTTCATTAGGGATGCAGTAACAATATCCTCCGACGAAATCCAGTTTCCTCCTGTTTTTTTTCTGAGATGCGCAACGAGATTTTACATTAACTTAAAAATATTAATTAAAAATAGATTTAAAAAAGTACAAAAAAGACGTCAGATTATTTTTGGAGGTAACACACAAAATATTTATACCATCTGCTTAAAATTGAAGGTTATCCTTGGTGAGTTAGAGTTCTTATAAAATAGAGGGTAATATAAATACAGTATTTCAAACATTCGTCGTTATCTTAACTCCGTATAACACGACAATACTCTTATAATGGCTTTCGGGAAATCGTTCAACTATTCATTTTTTAAGTAATGAGAGGAGTTTCATAAAACATATCATTATTTCACAGTAACAGAAATGAATAAGCATGACAGGAGCCAACCAGAGTATAGGTCACGAGGTCATCACAGAACGATGAATAATTAGAACGACTGCGGTCAGCAGATGTCGCTTCGAGGATGTAGTTAACTTGTAGTTCAGCCAGCGAACTCCCACGAATTCTTCTGGCACAGGACTTTTCGTAGCATTGGGGGTTAGTTTTATACTACTACTATCTTACATTGCTTCTAATTACAGCCTTGCTCAACCTAATGTATCCACAAACTCAGTTAAGAACAGAACTTAGCAGAAAAAATAATTACACGTTACCCATTTAAAGTTGGATTATCAGTTTATATTAATAGATTTAAGGTTGTTGGAACCGCAACTTTTCATGCTAACTTATTATGTTGCTAAGTTACACGCTTAAGTTCGAAACAATTTTCATTCGTTCTCGAGAAGAAAGTAGTAATGAATAGCAGACTTGAAACGTGACTTACTAAGAGATCAATAATTGTAAGTTTCTCTAGATCGGTTGAAACCATTTTGATGACTTTCACAAAATGACGTGATTTAAGATAAATAAGTAAAAGATCTGACATTTCAATATCGAATCGTATAATTTTAGAAGAAAAAATATATTACAAGACATGTATACTTTGGATTCCAAAACATAGATAACTCGACTCATGCAAAACATTATAATACTCTGGGAGTGTCTTTTCACGTATTTAGTTTCCTTGGATAGAACCTTCAATTATCTCTTTCAGTTTCGTTACGTAAAAATTGCCAGAGATCGATGTCAGTAGAGTGTTCACAGTCGTCAGGGAGCACTGCAATCTCGCTGTCAGAGAACTGACATACTCTGTCAGTTCCATATGTAGATTTCATTCCACTTAACAGTTCCATATGTAGTTTTCATCCGATAAAAACACGATCATTCAGATACTTTTCTGTGAAAGCAAAAAAGTGCTAACATAAGGTTTCATTGTCTGTAAACATGATTGAAATCATATGATTGGAATCATATGATTGGAATCATGACAGTAATAAAGGTTGACATGACTATTTTAGTAGTTCTTCTTCTGAAAGGTTTTACTCCTCTGAAGTCCTTCAATATTAGTCATAAAACACCAAACACTCTCTGATTATCTTATACAATTTCAGAAGGATTAAACAGAGTGCAGATAATAGACAATTAAAAACTTCAAAGTTCACAGAGTATATCATTTATTCAATACTTCCTAACCTCGAAATAACGGTCAACGTCTCGAGATCTATGTTTGACCTTATCTTCAGGACCTCTGAACACCAGTGAAGAGTATTACATTAAGTGAAAGGTTATTTTCACACGTCAAATTTCTTGTTGAAATACTTTTACTAATTCTCAAATTACTCATGAAATTCTCATTGTATGACCCTCACTAGACCAGACATCTAATCCTTCAATATTAATATCTTATCAATCGAACATTCATCGACTTTTCGTTGCCCGGAAATTGACCACTCATGTGGTTGAGGGCTGACCATTGCGTGCATGCAATATACTTCATACATTTACAAACAGAAATACATTTATAAACGTAGGCTCCCGCGGCCGGAGTCAGTATGAGCTTGTCTGTCCAGGAAAAACCGCGTCTTAGTAGACACAACTACCAACGTTTCGGCCATCATGCTGTGACCTTCTTCAGGGCAATATCAGAGTCGTACAGACCTAAGTCTCTGTTTTACTTTGGCAGAGTACGACAACGACTTAGGTCTGTACGACTCTGACATAGCCTGAAGAAGACCACAGCATGATGGCCGAAACGTTGGTAGTTGTATCTACTAAGATGCGGTTTGTTCCGGACATATAAGTTCATGGAAATACATTAAATTTAATAGTCAGAATTTGCAAATTGTGTCAGTCTCTTACAAAATCTGCAAGATTGAGTCGGAGACAGGGTCCTCTGTGTCTCCAGCGAATGAGGTTCCAAGCAATTATTCGTACTTTGTGCCAACGACTCTACGGAGAAGTCTAAATGAAAATTGACTTCCAGAATATTTTAACGTGATATTTTGTTATATACATAAGGTATGAAATATATACGTATTTAAATGGTTGTAGATTGAGGTAAATAACATATTTCCCGAATATTGTTGAAATCACGCAGACCATGAAATTATTTATTACACTCAATAAATGAAATAATAAAAGTCACATATAACATATTTAATTCATTTATTGAGGTCTTACTATTATTTTTAATAATAACGTAATTATCATATCGTGTGTATTATAATAAACCTCCCATAATGGTCAGGGGTTTGAACACCTTCGTGGATTTCTACCTGCATTTCCATCCTTAAATACCTCTTAGGACATTAAAGAACGCAATTATTTTACTTGGCCGTATCGATTGGTACAAAAACCAACACATCTTATCCGCATCTTACAGGGTATCATTATATTTTCTTTCTGTCAATTCTCTCCATGGTTTTAACTCCACTTTACTACCATTCTAATCCCATGTTTTTGTATATTTCCCATATCACGCATTTTCATATTGCATAAACCATAATATTTGTCTTTTTTAATATTAGTTCTTCTTGAAGTTCTCCTTTATCCTTTTTGCCTCTTATTACATTCCCGTCTTTCTTCGTCCAAAGGACATTGCTGTAGTAAATGAGCAACCAGCTCAACTCCGTTTTCGCAGGTACACGCCTTGTATTTATCTTCCCCATTCATGATATAAATTCCCTATAAATTCCTGTGTCCCATAAGTTTTCTCTTGCCATAGAAAAGAACGATTCCTTTTTTTTTTCATCCAAACTAACAAATACATTGGGATTTCTAGAAAATGACTCCATATTCTGTATATACAAATATAAAAAATAAAAAAGACGTGACAATGAACTAACTGAACGTATACAGCTTCATACGTGAATTTTAATCGGTTTCTTCTTGACCGTTTCACACATTTATTTAGTAGAATATCATTAGATGAACAAAAATAGCAGACGTTATTCGGAATGAAACATAAATAAATTTATTTGTAATTAAATAGTGTAGTATTATAAAAAGTGGAATGTACTCACGACCATGTGGACGTTTATTTCTTTTCTACCTTTCACCTCGATAATTTCTTCAAAAATTGTACTTTTCGTAAATATAAATACTGGCAAATATGTGCTTTTTCGTGAAAATGAATTGTTATACCTAATATTGATAAACTTTACTTCTCACGAAGTCCAGCAATGTCATGTACGTCAAGCGATTGACCCCTTGAACGTAACTTCATTTACGCAAGAAAGCAGAATGAAACTAGCGTTTCATTTCAAATTTAAGTACGGATTATTTTTGTTTGTTTTTGATTTCATATTGTTTACATTTTCGAATATTTATTTTGGTCGAGAGGTTATTTAATTTCAGCCACAATCCTGTCCACCTTACTAGTATCACCCGCTGGCTTTATTTCTGCGTTCATTTCACCTCACATCAAAAGCTTAGTTGTGGAAAAGATGCATTGTCTTAAAATAAGATGCGCGGTATATGTTGACTTCTCTATAAACGTACTTCTCAACAATGCCACTGTTTCTGAACACCCATACTTCACTAATGTATTACATAAGGTTACCACTATATGTCTGCGTTATTTCATAGCTAAAAACGTCCTGAAGACTCTACAGACTTCCGTTCGGTTCGACTCAACATGATCTTAAATCCATCGGGACTGATAGTAATATGCACATTGATCCAACTTTTCTGCTAGGTATGCAAGGAATGACCATGAGGAGTGAACTTTAACTTAAATGTCATCATTTATCTGAGTGACATCCGTGGATTTGAGAATCATATGTCAACGTCACCGACCACTGTGAAAACAGCACTGACACACTATTTTTAACATGAACCCTCTTCCCTCTCATTCCCACTCTTCTGTGTACTGCGGGAATTTCCGTTTGATTGGTACGAAATTAAAATATTGTACGATATTATTTTAAATCAGTGAGGACAATTTCCCCAAGCTAGAAATGTCCATCGCACGGATGATATATTACAAAAATATCCAAAACTCCAAAACCAAGAAATCCCAAACTATATACCGTCAAATAAAAACATTCCATTGCCAATACATGACATCAACATGAGTGGGGACATCACAAGAGAAACGACCTTTTGGTGACTAATGGTCAGAAATCTTAGAGCGGTCGAAGGGATGGGATTTAGGATGCACTTGATTGAATTTTGAGAGGGACCCTAAGTTGCTTGCCAAAACTGGATTTAGCGACTGGAAGAATTTTAATTATGCATTTGTGGAAATAGTAGAACACCATTAGATGGATAGGATCTAAGGATCTTAGTTACTTATTATCTGCTTTAAATGAGTAAGATAATAGCGAAAGTTATTGATTACCTCATAACGATCCTACGTTAATTGATGTTTGTAGTTATCACTAATAAACGATTTACATATTCTCACATACTAAACCCTCGATGATTTATTGTTTTATTGATTAAATTTAATCTAGACCTGCTTTACGGTTAGCTAGAAGCAGATTTTTTTTTTTTTTTGAGGTGGTAGCAGTCGATAAAGATGATTTCCACTATTTATATGACAGAGCGATGTTCTGTGAGGTTTGTCAAAAAATGGATATTAATTTTGAATCTGTAATATGCATTAGATTTTGATGCCTTCTATGAAATATATTCATGCAAAATACCGCTGCCTAAACTATAAATAGTTTCTCTCAGCGAATGTCTTCACGTCGTCGACAAACCATGTTTCATTCACACCAAAGCAATTTTTTATCATTTATCCAAAATTTGGAGAATTACAATTATAACTGCGTTTTCATGTAGGAAGGGTATGTAATACTTAAATATATACAACATTTATTCATGTAGTCAATACAATCGTATTTTCTGTATTTTCAAATTTGTACCTTAACAATATAAAGAAAAATATTGGAAAATGGAGTTTAAAACTTTAAAAGTTTTTAGATTCATCCAAAATTGTTTATCAATATATTTAAAAACTTTTGAACTAAAATCAAGTATTTATAATAATTATTTCGAAAACTTACATACTCTACCTACAACTAAACCATTAGGATGTAATTTTCGAGATCAATAGATTTCTAAATAATGACGCAGCGCCTACTTGCCTGAAAGTAAGAACACCTCGAGAATATTGTTTCATTTGTCGCTTTGTACTACAAAGCTTCCTAAATAAACAAAGGGATCGACATATAAAATATACTTAAATTAATGAAATAAATATGTCAACAATTTATATCAAAAGACAGGAAACCGATTCATGCTTCAATAAAAAGAGTATTTTCCTACAAAAAAATGGCAAATTATATTTTAACTGAAAGTATCGTCATGAATTGAGGTGTAATTACTTACTTGTCTTTTTAACTGCTTTAAGATGAAACTAATTTTGAACATCTCACGATACAATTTTTGTAGTACTGAAAGCAACTGAATACGAAATT
This sequence comes from Laupala kohalensis, assembly GCA_002313205.1. Classification (NCBI taxonomy): domain Eukaryota; kingdom Metazoa; phylum Arthropoda; class Insecta; order Orthoptera; family Trigonidiidae; genus Laupala; species Laupala kohalensis. The sequence goes on along the minus strand of NNCF01126916.1, from coordinate 754,623 downwards.
GTAAATTGTTTTTAATAATATAGAAGCAAAGAACATACTGGTTGTTGGTTAGAATGCATTTTTGCGGAAGCAAATAATTGTAATTAATATCTGAGGTTACGTTAGTTTCATAAATATACCAGAGAAGGAAATATAAACCATAACCAGATTCTTAAAGAAAAGAAAAATATAGTTTGTTGTCTTTAATAATCTCTTCTTTCCCATCATTAATCATTTTCATGTGCAAGAAGATCATGAACACAGAAACAAAATGTAAGATGAAATTAATATATTTTCCAGGAATGTGATCATCAAAGATTACGAAACCTGTAAATTAAAGTCGTTTTAGTTTTTCTAAAATTTACTTTGAGTGTTCCAAAGCATTATATTTGTTCGTAAACAAGCAATGAAAAATTTCTGTAAAATTCCTGGTTGTTACTACAAAGAGAAATCCAATTTTTAATAAAGTAAATTTACATATCATAAGGCTTTGTCAGATTCCCAAATTAAATTAAAGTAACTGTCCATAATGTTTTATTACTATTGATCTTGAATCTCTAAGGCTATTATTTCGGTTAAGTGTATGCTGGACATATTGTCAGATGAAATAGAGACTGATTTATATTTCTCATGCACAGACAAACGTCACAAAACTGACACGTAAACAACCCAGCTTATTTTTACGAACCGTAATTTAATCAATTTCATGCTTATTTTGAATCACACAAACGTTTGGGTTACTAATGCAACGGAATTATTCGTTGTTCGCAAACCACGAATGTGTGCGGTGGCAGACAACAAAATGGCAGTGTGGTCCCATAGCTATCGAAAATCCGATAAAGTAACTCGCCACCGCACGCATGGGGCTGCTGGGGGTAGAAACTTTCCCCGGTTTGCATGGTTGTGGCGGAAAGTTGGCAATAGAATGCGACGATGAGCGAGCATCAAGAAAAATGACATAGTATTGAAAATGGAGATTCGATTTCAAATCGAATCTTTGTACATGTGCTATTTTGATGGATGTGAGCCTTTTACGATTTTACAGAAGATCTCAATGTTACACAACACATTTTTGTGAAAGTAAAAGGAAAAATGAGACGTTGTGGTCTTGCCTAAAATATTTTTTACCCTGTAAGAATCATTTTAGTTCTTTCTCGGGTAATGTGAAATATTATCTATGTTTATTTCAAGAAAATCATAACGCAGTTGTCGAAAACAAAATATTGCTGATGCAAAATATTGATAAGCTACGCGCGTCTTCATTCTATAGTGACTTTGTATTCAACAAACCAGCCAATATTCAGATAAATCAAAAGTTTATGTTTTCCCGATATTAAACCTAGGTCGCATATTTCTACTGAAAATAAAAGTGATTTAATATCATGCATTCTATTTTAAATGTACAGAAAAGAATAAATATACAATACTTGAGATTTCTTCAATAAATAATAAATATAGAACAAGATAATAGAGGGGAAGTATCTACATTTTTCTTCAGAAATGGCTGAATTGTCACTCTTTAGTACAAACTCTTCTCGTGTTTTTTTTAGGATTTCAACATAACACAAGTGTACAATAGATAACTGCTAAAGTGTACATTTACAACAAAAACTGCTAGTGAGGATTAATTTGCGAGTATAAATAACAGGAAATTAGTTTTTAGTTATTGAAGGAGATGCAGTTACGATTCAATACAAGAATACAAGATTTTCCTACGATAATTTACAGTTTTTTTAACGATCAAATAATGATGAGCAGAAATCACTCAAACGTAAAGGAGCTTTGTACTATACGTATTCATGATAACTTTTGGTCAGGTGANTTTGCGAGTATAAATAACAGGAAATTAGTTTTTAGTTATTGAAGGAGATGCAGTTACGATTCAATACAAGAATACAAGATTTTCCTACAATAATTTACAGTTTTTTTAACGATCAAATAATGATGAGCAGAAATCACTCAAACGTAAAGCAGCTTTGTACTATACGTATTCATGATAACTTTTGGTCAGGTGAAAATGACGAACCGGGAGTCGAACCCGGGACTTCTCCTTTTATTGCACGGGTGTTACCCACTACACCATAGGTGTACACCACTTCCACCCAGTGGTGCACATTTGTGGAAGGCTAACCGGTGGTGTAGTGGTTAACATACCTGCGATCATAGCAGGATTGCCGAGTTCGATGCCAGACTCGTCACTATTTTCACTCGATTGAAAGTAATCACATATCTTCTCCATGTGTAGGCACACGGAATAAATATATGTATGAGGATACATGTTTCTTCATTCCCAAGAAACTACTTGTCAGAACAATGGGGGTTCTATACCATTCTCGTTAGATCTCGGTGAGATTGATTGGAGATTCTCTCACCTACTCTACACTAATGTCGGTACAGTACATAAACTCTTGTTTCCAAGGAAACCTATACCTCTTGTTTCCAATTACTTCATCGAAATTTCAGGACTTGAGGTGGACGAGCTGATTTCATGGTGTGAACCTTGCCATGTCCAAAACAAATCTCATAAAATTAGTGTCGACAGGAAGAGGTAATTACACCACTTTAGTTTAACCAACATAATCATTCTTACATAATATATGAAAAAATAATGAAATCAATATTATTTTGAAATAATCCGAGACCTACTTCCAACACTTCTTTTCCCAAGTTCTCGTTCTCGTTTATTAAAATATTTCTCGTACGATTTGTGTGAGAAGATTGGGACGTATTTTGCTACAACCTGTTTTCGTTTTTATTTCATAGAAATACAATAATATAATTCGTATAACTACATTAACTACATTAAAAGTATTGAGAGTATAAAAAACAAAACTTTCAATATCAGTTGTTTCTTGTAATAACTTTCATCTTATGTTGGAAACGAAGAATGATTATATATCTTTATGCTTTAAACTAAGGAAAATAAAATTGTAAACTTGTTTGAAATATAGAAGGAAATATTAAATGTGTCACTCCTTATTTAACATATTTCGTGGGAATCCGAGGTTTGTGTTAGAGATCGTGATGATAGGTAGACGACAGAATCACTACCAGCTGTGTTGACGACGCAACTGAGGTTTGTGGTAATGGGGACGACGAAGGGACCTGTGTTGCCAGCGATGCCGTGGAAACCAGTGTTGGAGGGAGGTTTCTGTGACGATGTTGGTGTTTGAGGGGTGTGAGAGAGTGAAGGAAGGCGTGGTGTTCAGTGGGAGGTGGTGGAGACGATGCAGGAGACTGCAAAGCGTCTCGCACCTGCGTCTGACACTTACCGCAGCGCACCGGGCACCTGCGGCGAGATTGCAAAACTTCGAGGTCCTCGGAAGAGAGAGGGCGAAAGAGAGAGTGGGAACGTTGTTTTGCGGTCGCGTAGCTTCAGGGCGCGATGCTGTACAAGGCATGGCAGCAGAAGAAATTGCAGTTGTTTAAAGATTTATTTCATTCTATGGATTAGTTTTTTAATTTGCGCTCCAATTTATTACTCTCACATTTCACTTGAAGAATTCGTTCGTTTTTTAGTAGGCGCAGCTGCAGTGATTCATTTGCCTTGTTTGTCATAAATAATCACACTCTGTTGCTGCTGTTTTGCATTGCATGTGTTATAACAATTTTGGAATCATTGACTCGATAGCTTTAAATAGATGTTAGCACAGATATTTTTCTTAAAATCGAAATGAAGTTAAAGTGAATTACAATAAACAGATACAAAAATTTAGTTGGTTTCTTTTTTAAACCACTTGAACTTAAAAATAACACGAGGATTTATTGTAGGTTTTGAGTTCAAATAGTTCAAATACATTTATGAATTTTTATGTTGAAAGGAAATATAATTCCAGAATATTTTAGTGAAATAGGCGTTTTGATAAACTAAAAATGATTGAGAAAATACAATAACGAGGTACATTATCAAAATAATGTTGTTTTTATAAATTCTTTCAACATGTTTTCTCAATATTGTATCTAACATTCTTAGATGTTTAGCTTCCAAAAATATTTGAATTTGTAATTCCATGGCAGATGCAACTTTTTATTTGAATTGTTAATACATGAAGCTTGTCTTACTTATTTTTAGTTTAAAAAGGTTTTCTCTTAATCAATTTGTGTAAATTGAATGCTATATTGCTGTATGCATTACTTACTGGATTTTGTGTTTCAGACCTTAAGAATAATGGGTTAAATGTACACAATTTGTCAATAATGATTATTATTAATTTAGTTTTATACTTAAGTGCTATTTAATGAAAATACACCGACATAAAAGCATTGGTTTATTACCTGAATTGTTTTAAATGTAGGCGAATAATGTAATTTTTCCCCAGTTGAAAGGTCTTTACTCGTGACTCACTTGAGAGACGACTAATATAACTTGTTATATGTCATAGAACACTGTTATGTAAGCAGTCTACTATGCAAATTATTTGAACCTGGAAAAATTATTTTAAAAAGTTAAATGTATACAACCTGCTTCGGTTTCCCCTACACAAGAATAATTACAAGGAACGCCGATAAAAATATGCACAATTTATTTTTAGATCTATGTGAATGTGTGCAACTTGACAAGTTCAATCCTACTCCGTGAATAAATCCAGAAAATAAATGAATATCTTTTTATAACATCTTGAATATTTTAAGTAGAATGTAGAGAATGTTTCGGGAACTACAACCCATCATACCGTGAAGTAATGCGAAATTATGAAGATGCAAAGGATTATGAAGATGTTTGGCCTCTGAGAATCGGAAGATAAATAATTTCATTTCACAAAAGTGCACTAAATTGGGTATCATGGATCAAAATTACTAATAATTAGGTCAATCTATAAATTTGAACCGTATTCCGTCTCCCTCTTATACCTACGAGAGATTTATTTAATTAAAGTTTATTCAACAATATGTGATAAGAATAATAAATTTTTAAGGTGTTATGAGCGAGCGACGAATGTTATGGAAATTCATATTTTTTTAATGAAAAATAAAATTATAAATTTATCGAATGAAAATTGATCTTTGCGGGGCATATATCTGAATAAACCTTCTCAAAGTTGCATTGGCTCATAAGCGTAGAGTCTCTAAAGGGACTACTGTCTTACAAATTCTGATGTAATTCTCTTTAATATTAGTAGAAAAAATAATTACCAGTGTCACAAATAAATGTAATATAGAAAAATAGAACGAAATTTACCCAAACTTTTGGAACAATTAATAAATTTGTTCAACGAAAACTATTGCGAAACTGAAGAACTGTAGTCAAATTGCAAAAACCACTTTCGAATACATACTTTCAATTCAAATGGTACAATTAATAATTCGTAATTTTAAATACATCACAATTCACGAAAAACTGTTATAGTGACTATTTGTGTATAAACAGAATACATAACATTATCGAAAGTTTCATAAATATTGTTATGTACTAGATTAGCGCCTGGAACGCTCATACTACCTAAATGATAATATTTGTGATGTTCAAGAGCGCACCAACATTGAATAATTTGATGAGACAGAATTTTAACGCTGTTGATTGATATAGAAACAATTTGTAACTTTCTTATCCTATCCACAATTTTCAACTTGGGGCGTTTATTACGTGATAGTCGACGTCGCAGAAATATCACTGTACGAACGATTGCTCGCTTGACTCCCGTCATCCCAATATTCCATCTCTGTCTGCCTTCAATTCGCACTCTTCGTAATCAATCAATCAATCAATCTAGCGGCGTTTCAAGATGTCAGTCAGCGAATTTCACAATAACGGTTGGGAATTCCGACGGATCGTCGTGCCGCCTGCGGGCGAGAGAACACTCGATCTCCTGGGGCGCGGGTGGATGGGCTGCGATAGGCCCTACGCTGCGATGGGGAGAGGGAACTGTCTGTCGTTGCATCCATCACACCTCTGCTCTCTCTCGACCGCCATTTTCACCTTCCCTCACGCGCATGCAGCGGATGGCGCCCCGAGGTCTGATCGCCATGGGTGCTGATGCTAGTGCCTCCCGCGGGGACTACTTCTGAGTTCACGTAACCTTCCGGGGCGCTGCTGGGCAGCGGAAAGGACAGACTACGCTGACACATCGGAATGACGTTTTGACTATCATGTTTCCAAAAATGATAACTTAGTGGAAGAGATAATTTCTACTTTATCTTAGACATACAGTACAGAAGAGGAATTTAAGTTAATATAAATTTCATTTGAAGAGTTACTCAATGCAAATACTTACGGACAAATTTTCTTCTACATAAAAAACATTTTTTGAAAGACAAACAGTTTCAAATGATTTTGTGTGTTGCCACCCGATAGTAAACATTGTTTTCTTATAAGACAAACGCAATAATATTTCGAAAGAGGTTTGATCATATATATTAAGTTTGTCTCGGTTACCTATTTACTTTTCAATTTTTTAAATGCAGCACATGGATGTTTTATTACAGTATAAAAATTTTAGAGGTCAAACATATTCAATATTTTCTTCATTAATAATAATAGGTAGATTTTAGAAAATAAGTAATTGCTGTTCTGTTGATTTCACGTATTAGTGTATTTTACTGCGTTAAGTTCATAAGCAACTTCTGCATTTAAAAATTATTTAGCATTCTATAAGCTAACAAATAAAGTACATGTTCGTGATTCCAATCCTCGAAAGGGAGGATGAGGGAGTTGGGTGAAGGAAGGGGTTGAAGGCGGGAGGGAAGAATTGGGGTATCAGGCCGTAGGCCAAGATAAACTCAGGTTATGTGACAGCCGTTTAATACTCACACGGTTCTGGGTTGAGCGTGAACGTCAGAGAGTGGGCTGTGGTCCATGATAGTCGTTCGACGTCGTTCCGGCAGGCANGCTCGACGTCGTCTTGGCGGTTGAGAGCTCGGCTCTGACAGTCCAGCTGGAGGTCCCCGGATCGAGGAAGGTGGGTACGGGGGTAAGGAGCGGAAGCAAGTAACTGCGAGCGACGTCCGCGGACATCTTCTGCACCAGAACCTGCTCTCACGACCCCGTGACGTCATGACCTCCTAACCCAGTCCACTCTCTGCATTGCACACCTGACCCAGTTCTATACGCTGATCATGCACTTCATGGGTGCCTTCACGACAACTGCAATTAATAATAATTTCTTCAAAAATATTTTGACTATGCATGTAAAGATGTTATTTAAATCTCCATATAAACAGAGATAAAACAGAAGAGTAGTGCTAATATTTTGAGCCCTACAAGAAATATCATTAAAAACACGGAAACGCATTGTATGTCAAAATAACACATGGGGGTAGAAGCTCTACAGTCACGCCAAGAGTTTCTAGTGCCAAGCGAATCCCATTTGTTTTCCATTTTGGGAGGTCACTATATTTTGTTTCCTTCCAACGATAGCATCTGCACACATAGGAGAATTAATCGTTAATTTATGAAGAGAGAATATTCAGTGTGATTTTATAAGTAAATGGATATACAAGGAAAATATTGTACAGCGTTTGTGAAAACTGACAAGTGGTTCCATCGTTATCTTAATATACCATCGTTCTAACAGTACACCACAGCTTTGTATCTTTCTATCTCTCTTTACCTTTCTTTGAAATAATGTTGAAATACATCGCTACAATTCTATCCTCTCTGTTCCTTTGAGATACAAAAGATGGAATATAAAATGGCTTAATTTCCTAGAATAATTATAGACAGCTATTACAGAGTAGAAGTCTCAAACTTCATTTCCGAGAAAACGAACACTGAAATTGAATTATATCCAGTAGTACAGGTTGGTTAGGTGATTTTTTACGCTTTGAACCTTCCATTAAAGGTACTATTAGTTACTTAAAAGATAAAAGATTTTGAAAATATGAAACATGTGAAAACGTTTTTGAAGGTTTTCATTGAATTTACTCGTAAACTTTACCCTTACGTAAATCATGCATTCCTCTAAACATACTGTTATAATGGAAACATGGTGTAAACTTAAATAGCTGCTTGTAAAATATATTTTTCGAGCTGTTTTAGTCGCATAAATTCATTATTACAAGTAATACAAAGACGAAAATGTATGTGTAATAAATACAGAAAAACTTCAAGTGAAGACGATCTCTGACAAATAAATTTAATGAGTAACCCATTTCAAAGACATCAAAGATGGAACTTAAAAGTATTATTAATTGTTGGTATCCAAAATTGGTCTAATGAGATATTTGCGACAAACATAAGAAAAGAATCCTAACACAGATATTCTGCTCTTATAATCATTTATTTTGAAGTCATTGTATGCAATTCTTTTCTATTTTAAAGTTGATGCTAATACACTTTAAGACAGATGAGGTGTTTTTATTTTCAATATCGGTAAACTTGAAGATAAATAAAGTCTAATAACTTATATAAAAATCATTAACTCAAAGAAAATAAATAATAATCATAATTTTACCGTGAAAGATTGTGTCTTTATAATTCAATGCAGTCATAGCGATTAAACCTTAAAGGTACAAACAAAAAGTATCCTTCCCTTTAATTAACATTGAACCTTGGGAGAAATTAGCTAAAGAACAGCTCAATAAATAAATTAAACAGAGTCGATAAAGTACATAAAAGGTGTTTGAAGTTTATTGAATTTCAGACAATAGAGAATATCTATTATCATTTAAGTAAATTAAAAAAGTAACGTAGGTTCTGTTATATTTCCTTCTACACTGCGAGAAATAAAGAAATAAACTTCAAAGCATAGAAAAGCTAAAAACCACCTTGCTCTTCATGTTGACTACATGCTCTCACCCAACACTCTTCAAGACAAGAGGCATTAATTTTTAAGTAGGCTTTTGTATTTTGAACAAGGAATGAAATTTCCGCCCTCTCTAAAGCTTTTGTTCTAAAATGGCTCCCATTCTCTGTCCATCGTATTTTCCTTCAAGACCTCCGAAGAGAGCGCTGCCTTGCCTACCTCTACCTATTCACGTTCAATACGAATTTATCAAACTCGTCATCGACAAGATGGGTTGGGTGTGAAGGAAGGAGAGAGAGAGGGGGGACACAGAGGTAAAGGAGACGTGACTTCGTAACGGCATCTAGCTCTTTCCTTCCCTTTATGTCTCTCTTGGACAACTTTGTTAGCGCGAGTGTCTGCGTCGTGCTCTGAAGTGAGCTAAAGTTTGCATAGAGAGAGATGGGCCTCCGAGATAACCAATTGACTTTGTCATCCAGATATCCACCCACACTGCACCATGAATTCTGCCACAAAGCTATCTGTTTTATTGTTCTTTACAGCTATTTCAATTCGAATTGATCTCCCTTTAAAATTTACTTTTTTTAAATGTAAAACAGGTCATCGACACTTATATAGTGTCCTACATAATTACTGCAATTACAACGATAAATAAATCGTTTACTTTTGTATCATTCGTTTCACCGTTGCTACTATTCAATGTCTTATTCAATAACTTTGTTCCATTAATGTTCTTTTCCTACTTACAGGAAGTTTTAAATTTTCTCTTTTTTTATTTTTAATATAGTTTCAAATTATTATAGAGTATATTTTATTGCAAATTATTAATTTGTTTTGAAATGCATTATTTCCTTTTCCAAAACAATATATTCATCAACATTTTTTACTATTAATAAAAATATACGTTACATGTATTTTAGACGGGACATTTTTATAAAATAAAAATATATGCATCCCATCATGTATTCCGACTTAAGAATAAGCAGTCAATGTACTACTAGGTCATTGACTGCGTCATGACTTACATTCGGCGCCCTCTGCGCACTAGCAAAAAAGCATTTTCCCTACATGTCCAGGTACATTATTTTTTCGACTTGCTCACTCTTTATTTTATTCTTCTTCCTTGTTTGCTTTATTTTATTTCATAATTTTTAATATCTTTTACACTTCTTTTAATATTTGTATATTGATTATCGTTGCTAGTGGCAACCTCGCCATAAAACGAATACTCAATAGTTCCGGGAAATCGACGACACGTGGATTACATAAGATCAACCACTGAGAGCAAACATACTATGGAAAGGGATGGTGAATGAGAGAAGCAGGAGGAAGACAAGGAAATGAGGATGAGAAGTTGGGTTTGGTATTCAGAATGGGAGATGGAAGCAAGCTGCAGAGTAGCTGCTAACTTTCTCTCCTGTTACTCTCATGCTTTCTCGATGAAAGACAATGAAATTCACGTGATGTAAATTATTTCAGAATTAGGTCCAATTAAATTGTTCGTAGCAGGCACGTCTGGTGGTATGAAACGCGCGTGCCGTTGTGCGACTGCTGCACTCGATGGTGCTATGACCTGCAGTTTTCATACCTCTCCTTCTGCTTCCGCTTCACCAATGCTACGACCGTTTCACGCAGGCATGAGTCACGCGTTGAGAGAGACGTTCACTGCACCACGTGTTACATTGAGAATTACTTACGATAGAAAGGTTGCTTCAGAAGCTAGTCAATCATTAACATTGTAGAATATTTATTAAAGTGTATTACATTATGAGAAACGATGTATTCTTATTTCGAAGGGCTCTAATGACCTTGACGTTGGCGAGCCCTAAAGCCCCAATAAAAAAATTATTATTTCGCTGTATACATTTAAGTTTCCGTATTAAATGTTAATGATTTATTAATATTACGTGTTTGTTATTACAATGAACACAAAAAAAAATTGGAAGCAGTAGATGATATCCGTTCAAATACTCCTCCTCATTTTGAAAAGAAATAACAAACTAATATTTAATTTGTATCATGATTGTATTTCATGATATGTTTGAATTTACCCCACTATTGGTTAATATCTGAAGCAAATTGGAAAATTGTATTAGTTAATTGTAAGTAAATATAATTGTTTTCTGACCTTGACTGAAAAATGTTATATGATTAATGGTAGCGATTTAATTTATTACTTTAACCTCGATACTTGGAAATATTTGACCTCACGAAAACTTTTCCATTAGATTACAAGTAACTTATAGTTATTATTAAATTTATAGACAAATTTTTATTTGACCTATTCAGATACTAATTTTCTGTTTCATTATAAAAATAAAATAGGGTATATATCCAGAGTCACTCACGCAACCATTCTATCTCAATTATAATAACAGTACTATATGATCATAACAGTATGATTGTTTACATATAAGAATTCTATGCTTATGTTATTTAAGCATACAAAAAATTGGCTTCATATAAAGATGATATTTTATATTAAGTTAATTCTACCGTCCCATAGGATCAATGACATCCCATTGGATTATGAGCACGAGTCATATACGAATGAAAGGATAATCTTTTTTGACCGACATATACAAGCTAGAAGAAAAAAATTGACTTCTCAAACCATTGCTGGGAGGTATTATTTATTTTATGCCTTTTGGCGAGGTTCAGACCATGAGACCTGGTCTTCCACCTTACCGTTGGACTTGGGTAAGGGAATTGGGGAGGAGAGATGTTGGGTTGCCAGGGAACTTATGGCACCGAACCAACATTAGTCTGGAGTAGATGAAGGAAACCCCAGCAGAAAACCTAATCTAGTTCAGAAGAACAGGGTTTGAACCCACACTCTACCACTCAGCGGAATCGTGGAAGTGAAGACGCTACCATAAGATCACCGCTGTCAATGACAAGTACATGATACAGGATACGACACAAGTACAAAGATAATTACGCCTTCTATTACGTTTATATAAAAATTCTCACAAATAAAAGGCGATCTAATTGAGATAAAGAGTCTTAAAAGCATTAAAACCATGATCAAACTTTTATTTTGTAAACAAGATTCATTTAAATCCGTCCTGCTGAATCAAACACAATATGACCTATTTCTTGCATCTTTACGAGATATTTTCCTTAAATTGCACTTATTACTCACAAATTCATTTTTGAATTGAGTTACTCCAATGTAAACTATCGTCAGGTATCACTAACCCCAGTACAGCACCACATGTATCCTCACCTTCGATACTGCAATACATGGTCAGCAATCTTCAGCTTCCTGCGATCGCTTTAAGCTCACAACGAATATTAATCACACTAAAACCATCACTCATCAGTTTAGGTATCACTTGGTACTTGGCACATTGCACTTGTGAAGGATCACTGTTGCTTCAAACATTTACTATATGTGAACGCTCGATGTTAGCGATTACCGTGATACGCCAAAGTACGAGTAACTACTACACATCTTCCTCTCTTTGGTTTCAAAACCTGAGTCCACTTGTAAAAGCACTTCCTTCTTTATCACGAACTTACGTTGCCAGATGACGTATTAATTTCGTACCGAGATGAAGTAAGTCGTGTATCGCTTTTGCGAGTTATTTTTTATTTCTGGTTATAGGAATTTCGTTTTGTCGTTAACTTTTAACTTGTGGTTCATCATATTCTGTTATAAATTTTACTGTAATGACAAAAGGTTCTACTGATAAATCATTTATTTCTACAAGAGATAACAATTTTATTCCATTTAACTCACTTAATTGGTTAATTATTCGTACAAGTTCAGCCATTACAAAACAATTTCACAAATATACGGCTGTTGCTAGATTTTATTGTGAAATAAATTTCCTATGATACACAAAAATACGATACAAAAGCACGAAATATAATATAGGGATTATAGTATAAAGTTTCATCTCTTCTATCTGGAAATAATAAAATACAAAAATATTCCCAAAGAAAGCAAAGACAAATGAAAGAGCATTGAATTTGAAAACTTTTCGCACTCATTACATGATGTTTTTGTTTGATTCTTTATTGTGTAATTGCCCCATTCATTTTTTTGGTTTTGCAGTATCGATATTTTTTCATTTATATATTTCACATTCTAATTAGAGTTTCAAGATAAATGTTGAAAGATAAGATGAATCAGGAATTTTTCTTAATCCTTCAAAAAATCTCGTTGAAATACACGAACACATTAAAATGAGCTCCTTCGTAACATATTTGACTTTTCTACTCGATAAAGATAGCTGAAATAAGCAAATATATAAAATATGACGTTAAGTGTAAAGCACAAAATTGTAATACATTTTGTGTTATTTATGAAAAATCACCAGTAAAGGACAATTCTCGTATTGAGAGAATATACACATATTGATCTAATTTTAAAACTATTAAATTGATTAACTAATCATAACAAGCCTTAGGAACAGTAATAATACATAACCCTGGCAGATAGAATCACCACGTGAAATGCTCTGTCAACAGGAATAACTTCTCCCCACTATCTAGTCACGATGTATTTTCACTTTCCACCCTAACGCATTACCCGGATATTTCGCACATATTTTGTATCGCACTCGGACATTGCTGGTATTATAGCGAGTGTGTGGCTTGGGGTCAGTCATTGGAACCCTAGCTGTACGGTTAGATACCGGTCGTGGGTTCACTAGATTTCTCATAAAGCTGACTTTACCGAATAATGGTCACAATTGTCAGCTTTACAACCGGTGCATGCAATTGTATTACGCAATACATTACACTCTGCTAGCGAGGTTGCCATGTTGCGCGAGGGGACAGAGAACACATGGCGACTATATGGATCGAAGAAAACAAAAAATATCGTAATTATATTCAATTTTTTATATATCGTAAAAACAGAGAACAGACACTGTACTGCATTACTATCACTTTGAATTTTTGAAAACATTTCATGTATTCACACTTTTTCATTCCTTCTAATAGAAGTTTTGTTTTGAACAACTAACTAGAGCTTCTAGCATAATTTATGAAGTTGTCAAATTTTCATAAATTATTCGTTTCCTCCATAAACTTATTTCATAAAAATTACTAGTATTTTCTGAAAACCTATTCACATATTTCATCTTTGTGTTAAAACCGTCTTTTCCGCAGAGTACGTCAGCAAATATTAGGTCTGCGTAACTCGAACATTGGAGGTCAAAACATGATGGCCAAAAAATATTGGTAGTTCTTTCTACTGATCTGGTCATATACTCTTCAAAGTGTATCTGCAGCGGTTTGGTGCCCCTGGTGTTGGTTAGGAGGAAGATTAATCACCAACACGTATGTCGCCCTACCGGTGGTAAGATTTACGAAAAATTCTGGAAATGAACACCTTATATGACAGAAATTAGGAATCACTACCACAGAAAAGAAAGTTAAAAGATATTTCACCAATTAATATTGGAAATGGGTACAAAAATATTCTTTTATTATGTTATTCTCTATAGTTATTTTATGTCACCATATGATATTCCACATTTGCTGTAATTATATATTAATTCATATATATTAATTCATGTTCACTCCACTCTTCAACATAAACATAAAGAAAATTGGAAATACATGCAAACAGATTTTGGACTAAGTAAAAATATAAAGAATAAAATTCTTACTTTTGACTGAAGCAATTTATAGAAAATATATTAAACAACAATTTGCATTAAAAATGGAAAATTTAATAAACGAATCCTAAGTTTCAAAACACATTGACGAGCAGTCAATTAGGATATTTACTTCGTAAATGAAACAGTCAATTGTATTCTATTTCCTCATCATGTCACGTTGAATTTCACACAGTACATGTTTTACAATTTCATCGACCTCATTGAACCTCGTAATGCTATTATCGCTCCTGTAATTACTGTTTATTCCCAGAATATCATGTTTACAGTTTCGCTACATTACTTTGGGCCAAAGTATTATCTCTAGAGGGATGCGAATGAAGCGCGTCTCTGGGATTATCTCCATTCTCTGCATCCGTTATGAATCTGGTTAAAGCGCGTGAATTAGTTAGCGCATCACAAGACAGCTTTCTCAATTCGTGAACGTCTATTAACACAAAGGAAAGTGGCTCGGTATATTTTGTGAGAAACATGTAAAATCCCTTTCATACGTGAGGTATTAGCATATGCTACATAAATAAAGGAAAAGACGAAATAAACGAGGTTTATTTTTCATGTAAATATTTTGTTCAGTACGTCATGTCTAGTGTATTAATCTTCGATTAAAAATAGAATAATGAAACATTTGTATTTTCAATAATTGTAAACAATAGGAACGAAAGAATATACAAATCAAATGGGTGCCCTAAATATTAATATATTAAAATTAATGAACTATTTTGTAGTTACTACAAATTTCTAAATATAAATTTCATGAAGTTTTCCCCCATAATTTGATGCTCTTTTTTACACTACTCGTTAATTGCGTCGATATTAAGATATTATACCCTGAGACATGGAAATGAAAAGCTTCAAATTTTATCTTGCTCCACCTGGGAATTGAACCTGGGATAACTTGGTGACGAACGATCGCGCTGACAATGTAGCCACGGAGGGTACTTTAGATTTATACTAATTTTTAACATTTATAAATAGTATCACAAACTCAAGATTTTATGGCAGGTTAATTTTTAAATAATTTATCTTGATTCACTAGTAACTAACTTACTGAGTGAATATACTAATTTAAAACTGCTCTGTGTACTATTACTTTTATTTATGAAGTTTTTCTTTGAAAAATAAGTGGATTGGCACACCGTCAGATAGATTTCAAAGGAGAATAGGTAAATTTGATTTCCTTACCAGTCATTGAGACGTTTTGTGTAAAATGTTTTGTCAAAGGAAGGTGTGTATTTCGAATACGAAATTTAGTGAATGAGGAGCGAAATCCACTATGTAATTACTGACTATGTAGAATAGGAAGAACTTCAAATTATCTATCAAATTATTTGTGTCTCCGCATGGTGAGGAAAGTATATATCCGAATAGGTGATGCTATCTGAAGATGTAAAAAACCTCCGCAGATGAGAAATAATGTCTGAAAATGAGATAAGATGATATGAAAAGGCGAGTGAAACTTAAATTGACTTGTGCTGATATGGACTAGATTTGATACGGATTGGAGACCGAAGTGGTGCTAAGATATCTTTAACGTAATTGTGCTTGACTACATTTGTCCTAGAGCATATAATCTTCATCTCGTATCACTGTAAGTATTATTGCAGTATTTGTACTTTATAGTTATTTCCCATATTTGTTTTCGACATTAATCCTTAATAACGTAAAATTAACGTGTCAAGCGTATAACGTATTTACAATGCCGACAACATTGTATATTGTATTCAAATTATCTAGAGAAGTTCGTATCATACCGGGTTCAAAGTATTTAAAAAATCAATTGTTTGGTTGTGTGTATTTGTTCCAATTTTGGTCTTATTGGTATGGGATGTGTGTTTAAGAGAATGTTTCGTGCAAATTGAAAAAAATATGCAGATTATTACATTGAGAAACAATGAAATATTGATAGGTATGAAATCTAAACAATAATAATAATAATTCGTGAACTACACTCTACAAAGAATGGAAAGCTGAAAACTGTAACTGCATTTGCGCTATTGGGTTTGAAAAGGTATATGTAGCTGCGTCATTTATAATCTGGATACCTCTCAAAGGACCACCACTTGCGAAGTCTCTCCGGAAAGAAATGGAAAGCTTGGTTGACTATCAAGGTACTCGAGGCAAAAACTAAATATAAATTGCAACAATATATGTGCTGCCTTTACAGAAGCTATAACAATATCGAAAATCGTTTTAAAATTTGCAATTCCTAATGTGAGTTATATAAATTAAAATTTGGAAGAAGAAACTATTTTCTCTTAAAAGAGAGGTAAGGAAGAAATAATACGTTTTCATTGCCTGCGGTAGAGATGATACATTTTTCATCTTGCTTCAGTACATAATCGGGCGTTGTAATGTGTTCATTCGTTCAACACCACACTTTTGTCATAGCAAATGTAACTTTTCTGATCATAAATTCAACTCATTTATCAACATTGGGTTTTCTTTGGTAGTCGGAGGTAAAGTTAACACAATTTCACCGACTGCTCACAATTAACTGGCCGCGAATTCATATTTCATACCAAAAATTTACCTGGAGTGATTTTTCCTTTCACTTACACTCATTGAAAAAGGAATCGCTTAATGCGACCACATAGAGGTTAAGTTTTAAGAGATTATTACTGGCGCGAAATGGAGGTGCATGATGAAAACTATGTAATTATAGTACGGAATTAATTTTTTAAAACTGACAAGGTTGTGTGTCAATATTACAGACAATCAATTATTATTTATTTTATATTTTAACTTCATTTAACATAATTTTTAAATGTGTTTAAAATAACAAGCAAGTTACTTTATTAGTCAGCCAACGTTTCGAGATTTATTTATCTCTTCATCAAGGCCAGCTAAAATACATAACGACAACATACAGAAATGGTAGTCATATAATTCATTATTTAACATAAAGTAGTAAAAACTAAAAACATTTACACATCTGAGGTGCAAATAAATTAAAATCATCTATTGAAATTAATATAGTCAATTTCTTTAAAACATTGTTAGGATTTGGTATCATGGAAGGTTCGGTTAGACGTAACGTTCTCCGTCATAACATTTTTGAACACTAAGTTACATACAGTAGGGGTAACATGAATTATCAATACACAATCATTACGTCAAATATTTTCAGGTAGTTTTCCGGAAAAATGATTATATAACCTCGAAACTTGAAAATTACAAAAATGAAGAGTTACGAACATAATATTTTCATTTCTGTTCAATTTTTGCAGCAGTAGATTCTAAATCTTATGTGTATCTCTGCTGAGTTTGGCCTTCCTTGAGGCGGTGTGGGATCAAGTGATGCTTTCTGGAAACGAAAACAAAGGTCTTTGTAGAGAAGCTGAGTGTTGACTTTAGAACTACACCCCTTCCATCTCAGTTGTTACTTCCGCCTTCTCTCCCTTTGACAACACCCTCCTCCTGCTTAACCAGATGCTCGCTAGTGCTGGGAAGACAAATTTCATTACTCTAAGAATAGCACCCATAATTGTAGGTGATTGATTTGATATAATCCATACATAAAAGTAAAGTAATCAGAATTAACGAAATTTAAGTAAAGTAAATTAAAATCAGACTTTTTAAAATTATTTATTAATAATAAAGTCATTATATTATGTATTTAAATTAATGTTGTTGTACGTCATTCCGTTATAACAATCTGATTAATTCATCTAATACATCATCTTAAATTGAAAAGAAAAAGTAACATTACTTATCATAATATAAATCAAAATATAAAATAATATTAATTAAAAATTTAAGTTAATTTTTTAAGTATAAACTTGTCGAAGCCTTTTGTGAAAACAAAATATTCCTGAATATTAGGTAAAATATTTTACAATAAATTTAACGTATTTTTTATGGTGCCCTTCCAAATTATTTTTCCTGTAATTCCGCTTTCTTTTTAAGAAAGATTTCACATTGTATGTATCAGCAGAATTAGTATAATGTTCCTTTCATTAAGTATGAGTGATTTTAAAATATAGACAAAGACAATTCGTAATTCAGTTTACTCTCTTGAAATATGAGTAACGGTGTAAACATGTAATATTTTCTCTTCAAGTAGATAATTGTTTCACAGAACAGAGAATAAGTTCCAAAAATTCATTGAATAATGAACATAAAAATAATAATAAAGATAATATTGATAAAAGATAATATGGATTTATGAATTATAAATTAATATTATAAAATTATAAACAAGTTAAAAACGATCAACTAGATCCTGTTATAGCTTTAGAAAATTACAAATTATCCTTGAATCCGATTAATCTCACAACTTGTTTGCTGCTTAATTTTGTAGTACTTGTGAAGATATACAATTTAATTTGCGAGTCGTCTTGCATATGCACTAGTATATATAATATATTTTTCATATTTTAGTACGAATATTTGATGTAAATATATAGAGTTATTTAGAGTAGAATTGTGAATAGATTTTTAAGGGAAATATAATAGTTACTAAATAGATGTTACTAAATAAGTATAACCCCTTTAAAAATATTGTTATAAACCCAAAAAAATTTTATTTAACAGATAGTTGTCATTTAATCTTGAGCGTAAAATGCACTAATTTAAGATTAAAATATAGATTAACCAATGTTTGAGTACTCAAAGATAAACTATTTGAATTAAGAACAATGGATTCAAAGGAGAGAAATTTATTAGACTTTCCATTCCTTTCTCATAAATGCAATACAATCATAAATTTTTTAGAAGAAGCTCTTCTTCTTCTTATGCTTTTACGGCCTCATTGGACCACTTTAGTCAATTTGACTTTCAAAGGCATTCTACCTTGTATGGAGTAAGCTCCGAGTTTCAACTACGGTTGTAAACCGCAAAGGTTGATGAATGATGATGAGTGAATGTTGTGGTGGAATGATAGGAAGGGGAAACGGGAGAACCCTGAGAAAACCTGCCGCGAACACCGTTTCTTCCACCACCACGAATTCTACTTGGATCGGACAGGGTTTAAACCCGCGTCACCAGAGGTAGAAGGCGAGTACGCTAGGCACTACGCCACGGTTGACCCAGAAGAAGCACTATTAAACTGAATATATACTCGTATAACTGTGAGAGCTGATGATAAGTTTTTAGTTACAATTGTCATGCTGTTTTGACGCGAAAAGTGTCCCATTAGCAACTTGAAAAGTTAAAATTATTAACGAGACGAATCGATATTATGGCGAATGAAGAATACATTAGGCTGCGGTTTTTTCCATTAATGCATTAAATGTGAGTATTACCACACACATTTTATGAAATTGGAGTGAGTTTTAATTTTTGTTCTCAAAGTTCTTAATTGCAATAATAGTGGGAAACACGTTTTAAAACGGTCGTTGCCACATTTGTCATCATGCACCTCACTTTAAATTTTATGCCATATTTGGGGAAAAATGTATCCTTTGTCACGTGTGACAGAACCAGACTCACATCCTCCCCGACTATGGTTTGCACGATGTTCTATTATCCAGTATGATGACCAAGTTTTCATATCATATTGGTCTAGCTTCAAAGTTATATATTACAATTTTCAAAATTTACATGGCAACTCAACTATTTTTTCATCATGTAAACGTATGTTTTTGCGACCAGAGTCAATGTAACCTTGTTTGTCCGGGACAAGGTGCGTCTCAGTAGAAAGAACTACCTGCAGTGACTTTCTTTAGGGCAATGTCAGAGTCGATCAGACTTAAGTCGCTATTGTACTAAGAGAAGGGCAAATCAGGATGACAGAAACTTGGGTAGTTCTGTCCACTGAGGCGAGCTTTGTCCCAGAAAAGAAAGTTTATATATTTTGACTGTGTTCTTATCTTGCATACAAAAACCCATGCACCTATTACACAATTAGTTGAAGTGGTTTTAAGCTATAGGTAATTGTTTCCCGTCTAATATCATGATTTAATATTTGTCGTCTTCTTTTCTTCTGAATCCTGTCACATTACTACACTGGTCACGAAGAACTTGCGGAATAAATTACCTAGTAATAAAAATCGTGTTTTTCAAAGACTCGTATAAAGAAAATTTAAATTCTTTGCTTTACTCTTTTAATGGTAATACGAGGATCATAAAGAAATTAAATGATGTTAAGTCATAAATAGTTAAAGATGTCTTTACAAAACTTTATTTACAATGTAACAGGAACTTAATATATTTTCCAACGGGTTCGCAATAACGGTCGAGGCACTTATTGTAAATAGGAATAAGTTCCATACAACTATTTTACTCTTCTGCCGCCAATGTTTAATCCATGAGAAATTCATGTCTACAGGAGAAACAATAAACTAAGCAGCCTATTGTGAGACTAAACCGTTTACACTTACCAACCAAAACCAGAGACATGGAATGTTGTCCGTAAAGGTGTTCCTCATTCAAGTCAACGTCTGAAATCATGCATCTGCATAAACACAGCGGTATCTTTAACCTCTCCTTCTCAGACCTCTGGCAGCAAGGGATCTCCATCTGATGCAAAAATTAAAAGAATTTTTAGATGAGAAAGTTCACAAATAATGAGGACCTCACAGAAGCAGTTAGGTCCTGATTCAAATTATTGGAGACAGATGAGAGTGCAACTGCGGAATGAGTAAAAATGTTCCTTTTTACAAAATGTGCTTCGACAGTCATGATGACTACATTGAAAAATGGGTTAGGGTCCTGTAACATTGCACATAAAGTTTTGTAATGACATCTTTTGCAGTCCAAACGTTCTCAACTTTCTGAATGATCGACATAGTTACTAATTACAATTGTCAATAGGATGACAAATTTCAAAAACTAAATATTTTATCGATGCATTTTGCGTACCAAACTCACTAAAATATACCATAATCTTCCTTGCTATCTCTTTCTCGTATTTCACTTTGTTTAGTATCACTTTACTATATACGTATACGATAATACTTCTCATCGTTGTCCACTTCTCCATGTCTAGGATGTGCTAATAGTTTTCCAGTGAATACCTGACATTATGCAGTGTGAACTGTTTTCATTAACAGGGTCAGGTTACACCCCTCACCGAATCTGTCGTCACATCAGTGTTTTCTCCCAAGACGTGCTCAATACCTCCAAGCGCTTGCTGACTACATGACAAATACTAGGGTATCTAATGGTACTCTCACTAACAAATGCTAACTAAATAACTAAGCGATGACCTATCGTCTCTAATCCGATTGTCCAGCATACCACCCATTTAACAACTACAATCCATCCCTCAATACTGTTTTTTGTATTAGTCAGTTTTTGCACACTCATTTCACCTTTGGGAACAGTGTTTCAAGCTTCATTTGATGCAGGTATTGCGGCAGATTACCTCGAGATATTTACTTTCACACATTGACACAATGTCAATGGGAAGTGACATTTGCAGTAACACGCGATGAAAAAACTATCAGAAGCGATACACTGCCCAGCGGCACTCTTTCCACACGTTCCTACACCGTACGGATAAGAAAAGCAACCCACTGCCTTCACCACGTTAACCTCACGATCGCAATATTAACTCAGTCATACAGTCACGACGTACTTTACAAATTTCCTAAGCTAGCGACAGTAATGCCTCTATTTTCCGGCGGTTATCACTAACTCACCAGAATTTTCTCTCATTATACACCCATGACCTAATGGGTTCACCCGTGACCTAATTGATTGCAAGTAGTGATACTGGCTGTCCAATTGAAGGCGCCAGTATACCGAGCTGGCAGTTTTAAACCGTGTATTATTAGACTGTAATAATACTTTTGAACGGTTGATATGCCATGTGGCTTACAAGAAGCCTTGCATGATGTGGTATTCATTCGCGTAGCAGTCTGTCGGTCGCAACAGTGCATGTAGAGCAGCAGCAACGCGGAAGTCACGTTTTACGAACAGCCACAGGGAATGGGTAAGTGCGTTTGCCCTTCGTCCCGCTGAGGTGCGCGGTGGTTGCAGTAATGAGCACGTTTGTCCTCTATTGCACAAAGTGAGCTGTTGAGCACGGGGTGGGAACGAAATTGAAACGAGGGTTGTTTTTTTTGTATGAGGACATCAAAAGAAATTCAGAAAGGGTGCAATGCATTATAGCTGCTGTGCAAAGGTTGAAGTGTTGTGCTAATTACAAAGAACATGGTTTAAAGTAGTTGCATTATACTTGCTAAGAGAGTTCTAATAAAATGACTCGGGAGCAACTTCAAGCCATTTACAAATTTTTGAAATTGAATCTACTCGCATGATTCTTTTATATGGAAATTTCATGTTTTTTGGATGTAGTCAGAAATCTTCCTTCTAAACGCATTACGAAGAGGTTGAACGCATACCAAATAAGGACATGAGCACGTATATAATGTTGTCTCTCACAAACAAATTAAAGTTACTAACTTTTGACTGAGTCTAAAATTATTCTCGAATATAAAAATCATATTTTATCTAGTTTCCTTCATTTGAAAGCGTCAAAATCTGCTTACCTTTTATTTATTGATAAAATTTCGTATTTCCTTTGTATCTTTTCTTACTCTGAGACACTTGTTCCGTGAGTGAGTGGGTTATTACATTTATAAATGAATTTACCACAGCTACTAAGATATGGAAATCTGATGTATTTATCATTTAACTTTCTGATTAAACTTACGATTTTAGTTCACTTACCAGTTCACAAGTAATATCACAATTATTATCATTAGGTTTCCTGAGACAAAGCATATGAAGTACAGGATTATACGATGACAGAACATAAACAGTGTAAGAGAAACTTTACTAAACTTTAAAAATATTTCCATACAACTACTGGTCATGGTGTGAAGTAAAACAAAATACATACTATTATCTCCATTAACTTCAGGTAACAAGGAGATCTGCCGAAACGGATTCACGTAAAACATTGTTAAAATAAATATCAGAAAGCAAGTATTGTACTGGATATAATGTTAGGTAGTTCAAGGCTCTTCTTTTTCTTATCTGGCACTACAACCCTTTGTGGGCTTTGGCCTTCGCGGAGGATAGAGCTCGCGCGATTTCTTGACCCCGGCACTAGAAGGAGTAGATGTGGTCAGCATCTCGCTCCGACCGGTTCGACCCCAGGATAGATCCTGGTACTCATTTTATAGCAGTCTGAGTATTCGTGGGAGCCAGTCTGGATGTTGAGGCGCGATAAAAATTCCCGCCTCACCGAGGATCGATCCCCGGCCATTCAGTTAGCAACTCAGAGCTCTATCTACTGATCCACGCTGACTCCAGTTCAAGGCTCTACTTCAGAACAAATCAGGCACAATTGAACACGGTTGACAAGTTAATATTTATGTTTCATATTTGCATAGAATTGCCTAAGAAAATCATTCAATATTTTGATGTGTTGAAAATATTTAAATCAGGCTTTTAAATTACGATATAGCTTTTCCATTTGTACACTTGAACTGTGTAAGGCAGTGGCTGTGACGTCACGTCTCGTAGTATACATCCAGAAAAATACTTTTCTAATCAAGATTTTGGCCGGATTTTAAAGAAAATTTATATTTTAGGCTCCCTGATACTGCAAAAGTGGTATTGAGAATACCGTTTGTGTGCGGTGATCGAGTTCCAGATTAATTGTTGAATCAATTTCATTCATATTTCACTTTAAGAACAGGTCAACGATAAACGTGCAACACATTTTAAATTTTTAATATTTGGGATAGCCTACTTTAGGACATAAAATGAAGAACGATATTTATTTTGGGTAATATCTGAAAATCGGTTCTTGGGATTTTCTAAGAGTTTTATGTATATAAAGATTTATTATATTATATTATATCCGGATAAGTGACGTTTCATTTGAATGATTGGTAAATTTGAAGGATTGGCATTAAATTATTGCTTTTTGAAGTACAGTCACATTAGTTTACTGCATCATTGCCACAAGAATCATTTTACAGTGTAGTACATATATTTAACTGAGAGAATAAACTAAATTGGCAAAATGAAAATTGTAATCCAAGTTAATATGAATTTATAGGATAACCGCAAACTCGTTCCGTTTAAAAATTGCATCTACGTTATGAGGCTTTGCTAGAATACCAAGTAGATTAAGTATTATACAAGAAATTACTATCTTTTTATTTTTTACGGACGTGATTATACTAGTGTTGTCAGTGTCAATATAGATTACTTGAAAAAGGTCGTTATTTGGTATCATTATTCTCAGAATTTGGTACAGAATCCAAAATTAAACTAATTTTTGTCTTTTACTTGCACGGCAAAAGTATAAAGAGAATTGTCCAGTAGATCTGTTATTCCGACCGCCAAGAGTAAGGATGTCAGTGTGAGCGAAAGGTGATGTGTCAGGAAACATCTCTGGGTCAAGACGTCTCAGAACGAGGAAGTGTTGACAGAGTGAAGGAGGTAGACAGCCGCTATCCGATATTTTACAACCTTATAAATGTCATCTCAGTGGCTAAGTTTTATACGCTTAGGCCTCCCATGCATTCTGATGTTCTAGTTCACATCACGTTAAATCAAAAATGTTTTTATCTCGTGTTGTACCTTTGAATGCAACAGGAAACTACCACCCATTTTTTCTATTATAAACAAAATAGTGTGTCTGGGATATCTAATCCCACTTCCTCTTAAAGGAAAGAGGTAATAAAACGCTTTTCAAATTCTTAGTTTCTACTTCTTTTTTCAATTTCTGAATTCAGAACAAGATTTCGTTACTTAACTGTAGAAGAGCTATGTGGGGTACATTTTGTCCCCAGCTCTGTTTTTCTATGATATTTTTCAAATTAATAATTTTTTAATCTGGGATATTTTTATAGCTAAGTTTTAGAGTATTTTGTAAAACAGAAATAAAGATTAGCTCGAAACGACAATAGTTTTTATTTCAAATTTTGTTTTGTTTTCGTGGTAGAATATATACCCCTACTCTTCGTCCGCGTACATATTTTCTACCAGCTTCTTCTCGTTTTTTGTGGAACCCGGTCTCATCGTAATGCATCTCTATTGATTTGGGGAAAATATTTCATTGGGAGAGAGGTTTATGTCGTTTGGAGAAAGTGTCCTTTTCCACCCGAGTGTCGTATTGTGTTTTTGTGGATTTATGTCACTGAAATATATAATACAATTGTATCGTAAATATTCGATAGCTTTTTGTGTCCGTGCATAAATTAGAACTCCCGTGTAAATTTATATAAAAGCCATTTCAGACATTCCCCGTTTGTAATAACTATATTCTGTGACTGTTATTATGTTATCCCAATTCACCAAGTGAATCATTATTAATACAATGTGAGATTACTATACTTTGTTCAACTGATTTTAAATTTTATTAAAAGGATATAAATCTTAATTTATGAAGTATGCTTATAATGCAATGATTTTCATACTACACGACCATGAATAACTAATACATTATCTGATGCATGCTATAATTCATTGACGTATGAGTTACAGTGGCGTTGGGTTGATTGTTCTCGTCGTCAAGCACAGAGAGTGTTTACATCGGAGCATCCTCACAACGTAACTTGTCCCTCCTGGAAGCGCGTGAGAGCACCCGCGTGTCTGTCAGTGGCAGTCTGTGTGCAGCTTACAGATTCAGCACAAACCACCCACCACCTGAGGCAGAGACGGCGGACGCTGCTGGGAGCTTGCCTCCGTAGTCATCACCGTAGACTCAGCGGCGCAACGCTGCTTCTGCTGAGGCGTCAAGCCGTTGGGGATTACGCGTCTTCACAAGGTCTCCCTCACGCCACTTCTCCAACACTCTCCCCTTTTCTTCTTATTCTTATTCTTCTTCCTCCTCCATATTCTCTTCCTCTCTTCATTCCATAACTCACGGTATTCTTAAATTTGACATTAGCTTATGTCCTTAATGTGGTTTGTCTCCTTCTATTCCACTTAATGTTGACGTTTGCAATATGTAAAAAATATATATTTCTCTCTTCCTTCTTATTCATGACTCTCTGTCCCAAAATTTTCTTAAGAGTGTATCCCTCTCACATGTGTATACCGTCTTTTATATACGTATTCTCAAATAAACTCAGGAGAACTCTTTC
Organism: Laupala kohalensis; assembly: GCA_002313205.1. Classification (NCBI taxonomy): domain Eukaryota; kingdom Metazoa; phylum Arthropoda; class Insecta; order Orthoptera; family Trigonidiidae; genus Laupala; species Laupala kohalensis. The sequence goes on along the minus strand of NNCF01126916.1, from coordinate 728,334 downwards.
ATATTTATTAGTGATACTAAAAATATTCAATGTATCATGACTATAAATAATAGCTCCACATAAGATAGTTATATATGATATTGTAAACATATACCTTAGAATTAAAATGGATTTATTTTAATAATGATATGGAGATATTTAAGATGTAGCAATGCTCCCAATAGCAATAAATATAATATATCAATTATTCAAATTCAAGAATGTAAACATAAATATTGCTTTATAAAAGTTGAAAACAAAATGCATAATATTTTCGTGAAAAACATAATTAGCAAGTTTTGAAATTAAAATACCCCAGCTGTAGTCTAAAATACTCTCTTGCGTCCTTCTTTCTGCCTTCCTTCCTCCGCCTGTTTTTCCTTGAGCTTCCTCCTCATTTGCTCTTTAATATCTCACGGTGTTTTGCTATGCTGCCTTTGTCTCCCATCCCCACTCCACTTCTTCGCCCATCATCCTTGTTGGTCTGTTTGATCCGAGCTTCAAAAGCCTTGGGAATTGTAACGAATGCAGCCGCCGCAGCCGCCACCTCCCCGCCATATCCTGCACCGTTGAGAGGTGTTGAAGCAAACCGTGTCAGAATATTACGAGCATCTGGGAAGCAATGGTGTAGCCATTATTAGGGAAGAGGCGACTAATAACACGCTATTTAGTTCAAAAGTTTGCTGCAACCATGTGAAGTCTCGTTATATTCAATTCAAATTTCATTAAACTTATTACTAAGCCGATTAGAGGAGATGTGAAAACGATGGAAATGTAACAGGACTGAAAGCGTCTTAATTTCAAAATATATGTGGATTTAATTAATAACGTTTCATAGACATTATTTAATTAGAAAGTCATAAATACAAGTTTATAAGAACCTAGAATTAAATAAGATTACTACAACAAAAGCTACATGCTCTTTAACTACATGTAAAAATCGGAAAGGGAGTTTTGAAACAATTTATTTACTTTTATTTAATTCGTGTTATTTCTACTCGTTTTGATAATCTCTTATTGAGAAATGAAATGTTGAAATAGTATTGGTTATAAATAGGTAACAACTAAGTTTTCAAAAAAAAAATTTTTTGGTTTTGAGGTTAGGTTAGGTTAGGTTGTATTCAACTACCTCGCGAACATAGAAATCTCTTAGATTGCTGTGAACCTCACCGCCAGGTAACAGATTAATTATGTTACGTTGAATGAAGATGGGAGACGGGACAGGGGTTCGAACCCGGGAGTTGAATGAGGATGGTAGACGGGCCCGGGAGGTGAACGGGATGGTGCAGTCGGTAAGCGCATGAGCGCGCTGATCTCGAACTCCCGGGTTCGGACCCCGGTCCCGTCTCCCATTTTCATTCAACGTAACATAAAAACCTCGCGAAGTTGACAATTAACGTTGTCTTCCTCAGATCTCGGTGCGATAATACTGAACAATAAATTCACAGTTTACATCACATGTGCAAACTGAATTTAAATAGTAGTAAGCAATTAATCTGTATCTCAATGTACATATCTGACACCATTATATCTTTCTCAAGACCAAAACGAAAAAGGAAATGTCAGGTGGTTGAATAAAATTTGATATAATCACGAGAAAACTTTAATAATCGATGTAGTTGAGAGCATCCCATCTACGTTTTTCACCATACACCAATTTTTCTTTCTTTTTATTATTAGGTAATTGTGTTTCGTTAAAATTAACATGTAACACTTGTGTTAAATAGAAAATTTCTATTACTAAGTTTTTGATCTCATTTGCAAAGAAACTTTGCATAAGTTCGGTTTACGAGCGTAGAAATTCTCTGAGACTTTTAAAAATATCAACATTGCCTCTCTTTCATTACTTTACGTATGTTTCATTTTTATTCGACTCAAATCATCTCCGCAATATTGCTGAAATTTTATTTTTGAATTTGATTTGATACTTACCAATAAAATATTTGATAAGTTTGACAAGAGGACAGAACAACTTCACATGTACAGTTACACGACAACATGAAGAACACACACAGAAATTGTAAAGGAAACAAAATGTTCAATGTAAGATCGCACAAGTGCAAAGAAACTGAAAAAGTCGTCGTGAGCAGATAAAATCAGGAGCTGTCTTCTGAATTCGACATACGGATTCAGGATGGAGAGTGCAGGAAATTGAGTCGACAGTGGAAACATAACACTGCTGGATCGACAAACCGACAGAAGCTCGGAGAGTAGCATTGATGAGAGGTGGAGTGCTGAATGAAACCTGATTGTAATGGGAAATTTGATGTTTGTAACTGAGACTATTGAATAGAACTTCATTATGGATTGAATGGGAGAAGGTAATATCATCTCACAGTGAGGAAGCACACAAAAATCAGTCAAGAGAAAAAGTAAAATGTGTGTATGCATATGAGCTCATCAGGCTGAACATCAATTCTTTCGTATCAGTGTCTAATACTGTACATTGCATGAATTTCTATTAAAAACCCATCTTCTAATCTCCACTAGTATTTTATATATAACACATATATGTCTGATCATATATTGCAAATTGCTAACTGATAATAGATGGTTAAATATTTTTCTTTTACTGTAATTTGTTTATTTTATTTTTTTATTTATTTAATTTTTTAAATATTTTAACACCAATTTTAAGAATGTTATGGAATTTTATCGATGAATCAAATTCTATTTTTTTTTAATTCACATATTATTATTTTTTTTTAAATAATCAATTAAGTGTAACCTTTTTCCTGGTAGTTCTCGAATGTTAATAAAAACTGAGATACATTAATTATCAAACTTGTTCTTTATCATTCCGTCTCATTTCGGTTTTTCTAAAATACGCCGAGAAATATTTACCTCAAGACAATACTTCAAGAAATCATTTGTTCTCTTCAAGTGTTTCCTCTACAACACTATCAATAACGTTTTTTCTGTTGAAGTCACATTCCCGAAAATATGTACATCAAATTTACGTGTAACATTTTTACAGTAGGTGAAAACCGGTGTAAGAAAGACCGTAGGAAAAATTATTTCGGTGAAAATCCTCCCGAATCTAAAAATTATTTATAAAACGTCTAAGAAATCATCATTGTATTTTCCGTCATGTGGAGAATTATTTTGTTCACAGTAAATGATGGAATGTACAAATATTACTAGTTTTAAACATTTCTTAGACGTTTTATGGTGAATATTATTACATTATATGTATCTCGTTTGCTCTTTCTACATCTCTAAAAGGCCCATTGTCTCATTATTGACCATCACTGTTCAATGGCAAGGGGAGTGTAATCTATATTCCTAAAACTTAGCTAAAAATAAATGCAACTAGCATGCCTCAAAGTTTTACAAAACATTCACTGTTATGTTGTCAAAATGTCGTTGATATTCAGGTATTGCAAACTTGGATTAGGACAGTCATTAGTATTGTGTGCAATGAAAAAAGCACAAGACTAAGTAAATAAATGTTGAATAGAATATTATACAAAAATCAACATAGTGTTTGATTTATTAAACATTATACAAATGGAATTGAATAATGCCGTGCAAAAAATACTTCCAACATTGGTAATAGTCCATGAAACTCCCTTGGTGTGAAATCATGATTGTTTGAGCTGTTTCAGGGCGAGACATTCCCTCTGCTCGCGGAACAACCAAATTAGGAGACGCTTTCAAGATGAGTGAGCGAATAGTCGCCGGAGGAAACGGTCGCGTCGAAGCATCACAATGGAAACGGAGACAGCTCAGTTCCTTGTCTACAATTAGACCACCTGCTGGTCATTACAGCAAAGTGCCTAAGGTGCACTGGAATATTGAATGGCAAGTCTCGCATTGCATTGTATGTATCGACTGACTCATTATTTATTTGGGATATGCAAATCCCAATTGATGATTCACAAATTAGCTACTTTTTTAAGTAAAAAAAGTTTTTTAAAATAAAAAGTAAATATATTTCAAAAAGTAGCTACTATATTGTGTGGGGGGAGGGTCCTTCTCATTGCTGTCAAACACAAATATTGTCTCATCATGAAATAAGACTTGAAGTAAATAAATAAATATTTGTATTTCCTTCATTTTACAGTTTATTTTCCTCTCTACATAGTAATACGGTCATGGCTGGTTTACAAAATACAATAATTTATCAAAATATTTCAACATTTTTGTTCTATTGATTCAGTATGTTATAATATATTCAAAACAAACACTAAAGGTAATTAAAATATGAGCATCAGAGAAATGTATCAACTATTGTCCCAACACGCTCTAGTAACACATGCTAATTCTAATTAGAACTAACTCTCCATTAAATTTATAGGCTAATATTGTTGATGAGTGGAAAAAATTCTAAAATTGCAATTCACAACATATATCTTTCGTACAAATACATTCTGTAACTTACGAGTATATGGCCCTATGCAACACAGAAATTGTATGGCTTTGTGAAAACATAACCATTCAAATATTTTAAACAAATAAGACATTTTTTATTCAAAAGATATTTCTTTTATGCGCATATTAATTCATGTACTTATGGTAAAAGTAATAATGTTATTTTGATCGTTTTGAGAATGTAAAATTTCATATCAGTTGAATATTAAATTCATTATTAATACACTCTTATCGTATCACTAAAACAACGCAACTTTAGCCTTAGTTCGACAATAATGATCTACAAACTGAAAACATTCCCTATCATTTGAATAATGCAACACAGAAGATAGAATGTAAATACTAGATAGCCGCACGAATCGTAATGAATATTCGTCCAACGCAATGCTCTTCGTTTTCATCGTTTCGCCGTCGAGTTTATACATCGCGATTTTTCCGAGTAAACACAACACCATTGTGGACTGTAACTCACGCACGATGGGTCGCAGCCGGCGAAGGGAACACGTTCTACTCTTTTCGTGTCCACAGGTCACTGCACATGACGCTACCGAAAGAGGTCTTTCTATGAAAGACGGGTTGGCAACGTTGGCACTGCTTCCTCCAGACACTGGCCCAAATTCAATGTTTAGAACAGAAGTTCTACTCACCAAATTTTCAAGTTAATTCTGTAAATGTATCTTGTTAAACTCGTGAGAGTATTACTTCTCATATATATCAACAAACATTCGGAAAGATATTCGCTCGAGAGGAATATCAAATTATTTGTTTGCTAACCGTATATTCTTTTTTTGTTTTTTGTTTTTGTTTACATTTGTGAAGCTTTTCGTTTCAAATTTGTGAAAAGCATAACGTGAACTAGATTTACAAATTACGTTAAAAGGATGGCGAATTTGTTCTTCATAAAATAAATATTGGTTTTTTGGCGCCGGATATTATTTATTTACTACGATTGTTTCTTAAATATAAGGTAATTTACAAGAGGTAAAACACAAAGGTCAAGGCCATTAAGTGGCAATCGTGACCGTATGAATATAGAGATATTTCAGGAAATTAATACTGGATGAGACTAGTGTGAGTCTGAAATATCTATATTCCTTTCTCCAGTTTCTCTCATTCTTGGGTTACTAGAAAGAAACGTTGCACTGAAAAATTTGTTTTAATTATTTTTTCCTATTGATACCATGTAAGTTAATTCTATTTTTAGCAAAACATAATAATTATTTAGTAAAGTATTGATTGATGTTTATCACATGCACTTGAAAACTGCCATTTAAATAAAAAAATTGTATTTGTAATTGAAATTTCGAGTGAAGGAAATCTTTTTTCAAACTCAAATCAGTTTCGCCCACTGTAAACTGCTGCAAATATCGAAGGAGATACAGCAGAATGGAGGACGTCACTTCAATATCACGGCACTAGAGCGCAGAATGATCGCACGATTGAAAAAGCTCCGTCTCTCGACGTTTGTGACGAATGGGTACACGGTGCTCCCCAATCGCCTCGGCAGAACAAGGAAGCGGTTCGATCGTAACCAGGGGAGAGAAAAAGTTGAAAAGAACAGAACTGATTAAGTAGAATGGATTTTGGAAATTGAATCTGAAAATTCGAAAAAAAAAAAGATAAGAATTCGATTATGCAAACGCTATTTAATATCTAACTATGATTGTCAAACAAATTGGCCACAGTAGAAATAATGCTCTGAATTTTGCTCTGAATGCTCTGAATTTTTTTTCTTCGTTTTCATTCTTTTCCATTAACCCGGTTTTCCGACCACCTGGCCGCTACCTGGGTTTTGGTGTCTCATATCATAATGCTGTCTCTTTCTAGTTGTTACATCTCTTTCTTAATTATGTCCTATATCTCTCATGTATTTTCTGTTTCCTTCTTCTCTCACATCCCTCATTCGCTGTTTGTTGCCATTTCTCGCTGTTCCTGCTTAGCCATATGTGCTACACAGGCACATATGTTCCCCGTCCCTACCGCGAGGAGGTGCGATGTATAATTTATCTAATTAATATATAACACAGTATCTTCTTTATGAAGTGTAAGTACAATGTGTAAGTTAAGAATTTTAATACTTGCCGAGAAGGAACGACGAAATCTCTTCCGATCTTTGTAAATGCGTTCTACGGGAAAGCTATTCTCGAGGTTGAATGACTTAAAGTTTATATTTTGTTATCTGGATAAAAATGAACACATCTTCCGATGAAAATGGCTGGTTTGAAATTACTCTCTTCCAGAACTATAGAAAAACAAATATTCTCATTTATTTTTTTAGGAAAAATAAGCCCTTTGGAAAGAATATCCAAATTAATGGCGGTACTAAAAATACCAAAAACACACAGCAATGTAAACACAGAAAAAAGTCATATTATCCATCTGAGAATCTCCAAAATCTCACTTCATTGTTAGGTTGCTCCCAGATTTCATGGTTCACGTGGATGAGACGACTTTACTATCTAAGACATACAATTATCGGGAGAGGGTAAGTTTTGTGTTGCTGGCAGTAGTTATTTAACAGGAGTAATAAAAAAGGTTGCGGAGGGAAATGAAAAGCTTTAGGAATATTAGGAATAATGTCAAGGAGAGGGGAAGTCCTTTGGGTACAACGGCGTTTGAATGCTGAGAACGTTATTCTCGTAAAAATTTGCGAATACTAATGGTATTAAAATTAATTCAACAAAAAAAAAAAGGTTCAATTTTGAAAATTAAAAAAAAATCCTTTCTTTGAAATTTATAACTTTTTAGATTATTGTAAAGAATCCTGTTAAGAAATATAGAGATGCGTTTTTATAGAAATTCGAATTCAAAAGGGTTTCATTTTAATATAAAATATACAATGTATATGGCGGGGCTTAGGGCCCATGCTCCTTACAGAGGCCAAAAAATGTACCGTGGACTGTGCATACTATTCGCTAGAATTCACTCTCAATTAACTGAAACAGTAACTAAAAATAGAAGTATTAAACTATTTCCATTATTTGGTAAATGATATCAGTAGTGGAAAAGAAATTAATAAGTGTTAATAAGTTATAAAAAGATTTCTTTTTACTAACATGTTATTTTTTAAATATTAATTTTAATTTTTAATCTCGGCTATTGTTGTATATACTTAAAAGACTGTTTCGGTCATTGACCACCGTTGGGAACCACAGAAAATTAACGGTTAGGGTAAGTGCGCTAAACATAAGAAGAAGAATCTGGTTGGTAACAAGAAACCTGTGACAGAACAAACAAAATCGGCGGTACAATTAAATAAATTCATAGAAAGAATGCATACTTATCTGCAGGGCAAATAACATGTGCATACATATCAACATACCCAAATAAATCTTGTTTANACGTACATGTACCCATATCCGCATATGACCATATTTTTAAATGAATGAAAACAGAATAAAATAGAATACTAATATTACTACTACTACTATCACTTATAAAAATATTAATAATAATAATAATAATTTTGATTCCATCCCACATTCATATCTAGTTGAATCTCTAAACACTTACAAAGTAGATCCCGCAGTAATCGATTTTCTTAAAAAAATTATGACTAAATGGTCAATGGTTTTGACATTCAGAACCCCTGAAACTACCTTGGAATCCAGGACCATCATTATTCGGCGAGGCACCTTCCAGGGAGACCCACATAGTGCACTATGGTTCTGTATCGTACTCAACCCGTTGAGTGGAGCTCTAAATAACACGCAATATGGTTTCAAGATCATTACCCCGGATAAACAGAAATATGTCATTAGTCATTTGATGTATATGGATGACCTCAAGTTATATGCCAGTTCTCACAAACAAAACCACCAGTTACTGGAGATCACCACTCACGTTAGTAGAGACATTTGTATGTCCTTTGGACTGAACAAATGTAAGTCTATTCATGTATGAACACCGTCATCTATCTTCATTTTTAAGAAGCCATCCTTAGAAACGGATAACAGTTACTTCCAAGTTCTCAGCTCTCGCTGGCAGACGTCTTACGTGCAGTCACAAATACGAAAGTTCAAACCTCGCTGAATTGTACTCAATTTCAATTCTGAGATCTTAGAAAGCAACTAGCTTAACTAACCACGTACGTCCACGAACTGGAATACTAATACTACATTCGGCGACAAGCCAAAACCCGTGAAGAATTCTCCCATGTGAAGAACTTCGACGCCACTTGAAGTTGGAAAGGCTACAAGACATCCCGACCGGATTCCTCACGAGAAGGGCACCGCTGCAAACGATCGCGAGCCCTGCGAATCGTTCACCAACGCCACAAATCTCGAGGGACGGACCACCACGAAGCACCGCCACGGACGTGCTGCAACTGACGAAGTCCAGGTTTTTCGTGCTGTCACACGGTGTCTTTCCTTTAAACGCCTTTCATTGTATAAAATAAATTGCTACAAGGCAAGAAGTTATTATAAACGTGTCCATTTTATTTATCTTGTAGAAGCGGAGATTCGATCGTGAACTCGATCAAATCTCCACGCCGACGCAATAAGTTAATAATTTGAGGAAATATTTCCATGAAAGAAAAGAAAAATGTACATTGTATAAGATCATATGTGATGCAGATGTGCTACGCCATTACATCTTAATGTGTATAATTTTGAAAGCAAATGCGACTCAGTTGATCTTAGAATTCAACAATGGAAACGTAAATCGATTCATGGTACTCATCTTTGTCATCTGGAAAACTCACAAGTCTACAAGGAAACATCTAATTTATGATTGAAGAAAGGAAATCTCTACGGAGAGACTGTTGGCTTCATGATGGCCATACAGGACAGAGTGATAAACACAAAGAATTATAGGAAATTTATCCTCAATGAAGACCTCCCAGATGACAAATGTAGAGTGTGCCACAGAACTTCGGAAACCATAGAACACCTTATGGGAGCATGCACAGCCTTGGCAAACTCGGAATATCTCAAGCGTCATAACAATGTTGGAAGAATCGTCTTCAAAGAGCTTCTCCCCAACCTTGGAATAAAAGATCATATTAACATCCCATATTACCAATACGATCCCCCACCAGTTCTTGAGAATGCTAATGTGAAAATCTACTGGGACCGTGAAATTAGAACAGACCACACAGTTGCTGCTAATAGACCGGATATCACCCTTCACTTCAAGCAAAAAGAAGAAGTTTTTCTTATTGACATTTCTATCCCACTATCCCACAATCTACAGACAGCGTATCAAACCAAGATTGCAAAATATGGTGAACTCGCATTGGAAATCAAGGCTGTGGAAAATAAAAAAAGTATAGATCTTACCCATTGTGATAACAACGACTGGATTGTTAACACATAACACGCTACGAAACATGACACACCTCAAGTTCCTGATTCCATATCCATAATCCAAAAGTCAGTCATCCTGGATACCTGCCACACTATCAGAAAAACCCTCAATGAATAGGGCCGAGGACTTGAGATTATCTCCGTCCTTCCCCCACTCAGAGCCTAATCCCACTGACAACATGGATAGGTGAATTTTTCCCAGCCAACTGGCTGAGAAGTGCAAAAAGTCATAAGAATAATAAATAATAATAATTTAAACAGATTTAAATTGAGTGTGTTCATTCTGGTCAATCTCCATCAGTTCCACCTCCCTCTTTTTTCTAACTATTCTCAGAAACTTGCCAAGGAGTAAAGTAACAAAGATTCTATTATCTCGCATTATTTCAAAAGCTAGAGTGTAATTTCTTGCTTTACGATTGTATCCTCCCTCAAGAAGCCACTTTTTTCTACCTATTTGTGTTAACGCAGTTTAGTAGAATGTGGACTCAGTCTTCTTGTTCTGTGCTTAAAGGGCATTTCGAATCTCGATGCCCCCTCAATTTTCTTAATTTCCATCCCCCAATTCGAAACCAAGCGTAACCTGCTCTTGCTACCTTTTTTAATTTATCTATGTACGGTTTTCGCCCCCAGTCTCCTGCCACAATATTCTGCACGATTAGTGACATCTTTTCCTGTCTCTCAGCCGTTATGTTTTGTTTCCCTTGTCTTCATGTCTCTGAATAATTAATTAATAATCAGATCTCGGCGGAGCTGCCTGCCACAAATGTCCTAGACCGGTAGTTTCGATTATAGTTCTAATTTTTTGACCATCGTTACACGTTAACGCGTAGCAATTGGATATATTGTTGTTCCTTACCCCATTTCTTATTGAAACCCAATATTTAATGGCCCTCATCTTCATTTTTACTTCTAACGGTAAAAACTCCGAAAGAGTACCACAGTTAGCTGTACTCGGAGATACGACAAGAATATTTTTCAAGATTTATTTTGAAGCGAATTAAGTGATTCGCAATCCCCAATACTCCATATTTCAGCTGCATACACTACTGCTGGCATGAATAGTGACGTGTAAATTGTTAATACAATCCTAGGATCGATGTCAGGGATGGTACCAATACTTCTTTGGATTTCGTTTAGAACATACATGCCTCTTTGTTTTGATTTTTGTATACGTCTTGACCATATTACGTCCATGCTTACTTTGACACCTTGGTAAGTGTAATCTTTAACTTTCTCGAGAGGTTGATGTTTGTAATTCCAAATTTCATTTTACTAAACATCCATCCGTTTTTTAATACCATGACTTTGGTTTTATGTATGTTTATATGTAGAGACATTTTAGCACAGAACGTATCTGAAGTCCCGACGGTGTTGTGGAGAATAGAATAAGATCCGCAAATAGCAACCCTGGTATTTGTTTCTGTTCAAGAGGAGCATCTATTGTTGGGACACCTGTCGATGCCTCTCGTAAGTTTTCTATTATGTCGTTAATAAATAATATAAATAACAACAGAGAGAGAACACATCCCTGCTTCACTCCCTGAGTTACTTGAAAAGTTGGAGTTAGAGTAGTATTATTTGTTTTAACGCATGCATTGTCAGTGCAATATAAAGCTTGCAAAGTACATAGGAATTTTTTGACTCTCTCTTATCCGCTAACACACACCAGAGGATGTCTTTGTTCACAGTTTTCTCAAAATCTACGAACACGCTGTACAGCTTTCAGCGTTTCTTTCGAGTTTCTTTCGAGTTTCTCTCTCGACTAACGTGTTTAAAATAAATAGATTATCTATTGTGCTGTTGATGCTTCTAAAACCAGCCTGTAATGTCGAGAGTTTATTTTCCTTCTCCGCCCCAAGGTTGTAATTTCCAATACAGAATTTTGCAATAATTCTTTTCAGTAACATTAAGTAGTGAGATTCCCCTAATTTTTGAATCGTTTATAATTCCTTTGTTTTTATATATAAGTTGTATTACAGTCGTAGTCCACGAGTCTGGAGAAACACCTTCATCGTAGATGTAATTAAAAAAGTCCGTTAAAAATGGCCCAATATCATTGGTTAGTTCCTTAATAAATTCGGAAGGAACACCATCTACTCCAGGCGCTTTATTGTTTTTTAAATCGCGAATGGCAGAAGCTATTTCATGTGATGTAATACACGCATCTAGTTCAGACACTTTATCGGTTGTACATATTATTTCTATTTCGTTACTACTTCGGGATGTGCTATCATATCCTTTTAGAAGATTTTTAAAGTGCATTTCCCATCCCATTGCATCTATGTTATTTGATATAGTTTTATTTCGTCTTAATTTACGAATTGTACCCCATAAATCGCGACTACATTTTTTGATAGAATTTCTCTGAGACGTTCGGCTTCCATTTGTTGCCAGATTCGTTTACTTTTCTTAACTATGTGTTTATATTCTCCGAGGAGTTTAAGATACGATTTGCGCAATTGTATCCCACCTATCCCAATTCTAGCCACTGATATATTTTCAGGGCAGATTTTGTGGATGCTTTTGCGTACCTGTAGGCATTGTTATGCCACACCGAATGTTTTCCTGAATTTTTGTTCCCCTAAATTATTTTCATACTCGACCCTGATTTCTAAACAGTGTATTATTGAGTCCGCTGCAGCGTTGTAATTTTGAGCGAGTTTAATTTGCAAATCGTTACATAACATTTCATATTCCTTGAGAAGTTCGCCTTATAGGCCAATTTCTTGTCGTCATTTCATTTGTACTTTACTAATTTCGATCCCATGTGTGCGGGTGTTACTGAAGTGTTTTGATGTGAAAAATAAATTTTCACACATACGGCCATATGGTGTAAGTCAATCTAAATGTCGTTTATATATTGTAATAAATTGTCCGTGACTAACGCGTAATCTATCACACATTCTCCGTTTTAGTTAATAAATGTTATATTCCCGTCTACATTCCAGCACCTTATCGTCAGTGTTGCATGCAGTTAAGTCCTACTGCCGCCCCTGCGTTTTACCTATTTTGGGTTTTTCTCCGGAGTGATTAGTCACCGCTTTGAGTGTCCACTGTGCTGCTTGTAGTCGGGTGACTCTGGCCTCTGCGGGAGGGGGTTGTTGGCGCTGGCGCACTGGCAACGAGGAAGAGATGCATGGGCGCTCGGTTCCGTTACCAGAAGAGTGTTGATGCGGTGGCGATGATAGGGGTGGTGAGGCTCGCAACGAGGCAAAGGTTGAACTGTATGTACCACCCTTTCACGCAACAGAGACAGCCGAAGGACCAGGTACACGCGGGAGAAAGCGAGCTGTCGACGACCGACACACTGATATCAGCAGGTAGATGGCTTACTCTCTCACAGACGTCCTTTCTCTTTGAAGGTTCGCAGTCAACTCATACGTTATTAAGCACTCACTCTGTGTCCGTTTCTCGTCCCACTCTGTGTCCGATTCTCGCCCATGTCGACCGTTGGTTAGGGGAGGACTGCTTCACTCTGTGTCCGTTTCTCGTCACTCTGTGTCCGATTCTCGCCTTGAGAGGAAGTATCCTATGACGTTGTGTGTTTCGTGCTCTGTTACGGATTCTCGTGATCGAGGTACTCTATGACGTCGCATCTTTTGTGATAGTGCGTTTACTGATTCTCGTGTTCGAAGTACTCTATGACGTCGCGTCTTTCATGATAGTGCTACAAGTGCTACATGTGATGAACTTTGATTGGTCCGATTTCCGGTGGAGTGTCTCCTGGTTGGTTTGCTGATTCTGGCTATTCTACCGTACCTGAGCGACTGAAGATTGGTCCGGCGATCCGTGGAGTGTCTCCTGATTGGTTCGCCGATCCGAGGTGTCTCCCGAGCACAGCAGATCGAGGATTGGTCCGGTATTCCGGTGCCCTGGTGCCTGGTACTACGGGCAGCCGTCTGGCGACTCCCTACGTCTACTTCACATAAGTATTACTGAACAATCTTTTCTTCTTTTGGATTTTAGGTTCTTTACTTATGGTGGATAGTTCTTGTGACTTTTGAAAGAAAACTTCGCGATTTCTTCTGCGAATTGCCCCAATGCTGGCTCCACGTCTTTATTTAAAGACGATGAACCAAGTAATCCCTCGTTAGATTCTGGTCATTCCCAAAAAACGTCATTGCGCTCGCCCACCCATCATAGAAGTAGAAAGCGTCCGCTCACTGTCACGGCGGCACGTCATGCTCTCATACTGTTAAATGCCTCAGGGAGGTTATCTACAATAGTTAAGGGACAATTTCCGAAAGGGAAAGACAGGCATCTCAAGAACAATACAATCCTTGAGTTAGCTAAAATCACGCGAGCTGCGGATAGGCAGGAAAACTTTTGCCCCGAAGCGCATTCGGTAGAAGCAGGCACTATGCCTCTCTCCGATGCAATTATGGACCCCTCTCTGAACTCGACTGCCGCCGGTACAGACTTCACGACTGTTGCCGTGAGTGGCCCGAATATGAATGAGGACGATGGGTTTGTTCTGCCAAAAAGATTTTTCCGCCCGTGTCTCACTTCTATTTCTGCTCCTGCCCCAGTTACCACATGTAATAGATTTAACCCCGTTGCCCCAGAAGAGATGATGGAAGCTACGGAGGAATCTAATCCACCAGAGTTGTCTCGCGGCGACACACATCCCCCTCGTTCTCAAGAGCCCTCTCCTCCCAACCAGTCAGCGACCAGGGCGCCTCTTCCTCGAGCCCGTCGTGGCAATGTCGGTGCAATCTACATCGAAAATCTAGAGAATGAGAGGGATATGCTGAAGGAACTCCAGCGAACATGTAAAGAACGTTTGACTGCAGTTCGCACCCGAGCCTACTACATTGTTCGCCCGGTGACTGCCAATGATCACGCAGCTGTAGTAAAGCGTCTGGCTGAGATTAGGGCAACTGAATTAGACGCAGCCTCCTACTTTTACCACCGGGTCACGCCTGAAAGGCGCGAAAATCTAATAATTCGGCGACTACCAGGAGGTATTCCTGCGTGTGACATCAAAGAGGAGTTGGTGACACTTGGCTTCACAGTGCACCATGTTTCTGAGATGATGCGAAAAGACCCTTCAGGCCGCTTTACATCCCTCTGTTTGTACTCCATAGAAATTAACCGCGACCAAGCCGGACAGATAAAACAATTAAGCTATCTTCTCCATCACCGTGTGGCAATTGAATCCGCCAGGGACACTGATCGAGTGCCCCGCTGCCTAAATTGTCAGATGTGGGGACACACTCGTACTCGATGTGGTCGTCCTACAAAATGTGTGCGCTGCGCTGGACCGCATTCTCTTGAGCAATGTGATCGTGAGAACAATCCTGTCCGTTGTACGAACTGCGGCAGTTCTGAGCACGTCGCATCTTACGGGGGATGTTCTGCGCTCGCCGAACTTAAAAACAACCGACGTTCCCAACTTGAACAAGCAAGGGAAAACAGGGAAATCTCTCTCCTACAACGCAAAACTGCACAGCAATCTCCACGCTCAATATCGACTGCCCCCACCCCTGCCCCATTACCAACTTCTGGCTCCATATGGGCCGATATAGCCGCTGGCCGCCCCCCTCAACCTTTAACCCCCCCTACTACTTCCACTGCCACTAACCTCCCAGGACTGCAAGACATCAAATTCATTCTGGATTTTTTTAAAAGTTTTGACCTCTCCAAGCTGACAGAAATCATCAAGAGAGCCATTGTCATCTTGAAGAACTCAGAGCTGGACATCATGTCCAAGTTGGCACAACTTCTCCCCCTTCTTGCTGACCTCTTCTAAACACCAATGGCAAACAAAGGACGACTACTCTCCGTCGCCACATGGAATGCCCGCGGTGGACTTGCTGCCAAGGTGGCATCGATCAAACATTTTCTTGTAGAATATTCGATCTCCATATTCCTTATTCAAGAAACCCACCTCTCAGAAAATAGCAGATTCACCATTCCCGGCTACCATATCTACCGAAATGACCGCACCACCGGCACCTTTGGTGGCACAGCTATTGCGGTACGACACAAGACGCCACACACTAGGCGCGACTCTCCTCCGCTAACTGACATTGAAGCAACTGCGGTGGAGCTCGGAACGCAAAACGGCCCCATCACCTTTGTTTCAATATACAAACGACCTGCAAAAAGACTACTTCACTCCGAACTCACCCAACTATTTGGACTTGGCAATACTGTCATCCTGGCAGGGGATTTCAACGCCAAAAATCAGCACTGGGGCTGCCGAACAACAAATGTTGCAGGAGACTCTCTACTTTCTTTCCTGAACAATACGCCCTCCATTGTACTATCGCCACCCACAGGTCCCACTCACCTAATCGATGGTGAACCCCATGATATTCTCGATATTGTTCTTCACCCGACTTCAATCACACCATCTCCCCCACGCCCCCTTTTCGAACTACAATCAGACCATCTACCTGTTCTCTTCGCCCTCTTCGTTGGAACTTACCAATACGACCACACTCCTGCCCCTACTGCCACTACGGATTGGAAACAATACGACTCCCACATTTCCCACAAACTCAACGAGACTCTTCCACTCGGCACAAGAGAAGAAATCGATTGTGCAGTTTCTCATATTACGCATCACATCATCTCAGCTCATAAAAAAGCCACTACTCTCTCACAACCACCCCCTGCATTCAATACCCTCCCAGCCGACATACTAGAACTCATTCGTCAACGCCGAAGATTACTACGTATTTTTCGAAGAACCAGAGAGCCCTACGACAGATACATCTTCAACAATGCTGCCCGGACACTTTCTGAAGCGCTCAAGAATCATCACTTTCAAAGCTGGGAGAAGTACGTCGAACAAGCTGGTGCCAAGGGATCCCAAGACATATGGAAACTCCAGAAATGCCTACGAAACCCTCTACCGGCAATTACCGCTCTCGATATCCCTGGACAAAACCCACCCCAATCTACATACGACCCTCTCACCAAAACTGAAACTTTCACCAACGTCCTAGAGGAGCGTTTCACCCCCACTCCACTACCAAATATTCCCCCACTGCCCGTGGACACCGAATCTGCTCCATTCGAAATCCCGCCGGAATTCACCATCAGCGAATCGGAGACGAGGCAAGTAATTAAAAGAACAAAAGTTCGGAAATCCCCTGGGCACGATCGCGTCAGAGGCGAAATGATTCGCAAGCTCCCAAGAACGGCGATACGCTTTCTCACTGCCCTTTTTAATGCTTGCCTCGTCCTGGGATACTTCCCCAACGCCTGGAAGAACGCCACCATCGTGGTGCTTCCGAAAGCTGGCAAATCAGGACGTGACCCGAACAACTATCGGCCCATCAGCCTGCTGCCCATGCTAGGGCAACGTCTGGAACGGCTAATACTTGCCCACCTAAGTAAACTCCTCACAGACGCCAAAGCCATACGCCCCGAACAATTCGGATTCCGGAAGCACCGCTCTTCGGCAGCCCAAACATTTCGGCTTGCAATGGAGGCCATGTCGGCCATCAAAATAAAACGTTCTCTCCCCACAGTCTTCTTTGATTTCTCTTTTGCATTTGATAAGGTCAACCACAAATTACTCCTATCTAAATTATATCAATACGTTCCCACTCATCTTTTTGCACTGCTCACTAGCTATCTACAGAACCGAAAATTTCGTGTCAAATACCATACCAACCTATCTACGCTGCGAGACATTCGAGGAGGCGTACCACAAGGGGCAGTACTCGCCCCAACCCTTTTCTCCCTCTATACTCATGATCTTCCGAGTGTAGAAGGGCTACACGAATTCATCTTCGCAGACGATATAGCCTACAGTTTCCAAGCCCCATGTATTCACCCCATTCACGTTCCCCTCCTTCAGCAGGCAATAGACTTCCTCGCAACGTGGTCCGCAAACAATGGTCTAACTATAAACCCAAATAAATGTCAGGCAGTACTCTTCTCTTGGACAAAATTCACAGTCAACACCCTCCCCCTTCATGTATTAGGAACTACAATCCCTTGGGTCGACTCAGCAAAATACCTTGGTCTAAATTTTGACAGACGACTGATATGGCGCAAGCATAATTATATTGCAGCTCAAAAAATGCACGCCAGAATCAGAAAACTGTACCCCCTTTTTCGCTGCAAAACTCTTCCAGACACTGTCAAAACGCACATCTATAAATCCTGTGTGCGCAGTGCCGGTATGTACTCCTGCGGTACATGGGCCACTTCCATTAAGCACCGAGCAAACCCATACACCAAAGCAGAAAACCATTTCATCAGATCAGCCTACAAACCAGCAAGGGGCGTCTTCTTCGACCATATCAAAAAACTTAATAAACTACTTCCAATCTCCGACTACATTCACAAACAAGCCAAAAAACAAATTAACGACACATTCCAAAATTCATCAATAGAACCACTTCTCAACAAATTCAAAATCCACCTCACCAGATCTTCATCCAACTGCAGACAGCTTTTTGCCACAGATATAATGTGGTATAATCCTCCCCACTAATAACTAAATTTCTTTCCCACAACCCCCACATGAGCCAGGTTGTCGGTATAACCGACTAAACGGCTCATACACTTTCGACAGCCACCCTACTTCACCAACCCAGACCCGCTCCAAGTAGACAAGCTCTCATAGCAAGCTACGATCCCTTCTATCAACCTCACCCGTGTATTAAGCACTGGTATGTTTCATGATAACCTCAACATTCTCCCAAGAGAGTTGATTAGCTCTTGAAATGTTTTTGTAGAAGTGGAATTATCAATTTTAGAGTAAGACAATTGCTTTCAGTGATATACTGATGACGTAAGTAAAATGTTTTGAGAAAGCTTTTCCAAAGTTAGGTATATTCACCATGTTTATGTGAATAGGTGTGTTAAATGATGATATCAAATCTGTGTTTCCTATTTCTATAAAATACTATGTCTAAAACTACACCCACTTGTAATGGGTGTATATTTATTTTTTTCTTTATTCCTTAGTTGTTTTTTCTTATTTTTGACAGGGGCAGTTTCGTGACTGTACATCACATTTATTATTCTATCTGTTAAGAGTTAGATTTCGGTATACAGCAAATTGTTCATTTCTTAACAATAAATGGATGAGTAAGATTAAATAGGAATATACTATTATAAATTAAACGTTATTTTGTATTTTAAACATCTGTGAAATATGACCGGACGTTTTCCGTGTTTTTTTTTTACTTCAACATACATATATAACTTCATCAGTTGATAGTAGTAACTATAGAAATCAGCGTAGAATAGCGAAGAAATGAAGAGAGTGAATGAAAACTGAGATTTACGAAGAAGGAAATAAGAGATCTTAACAATTTTGTATAAATGTTTTAGACGATTAAAATAAATTTTCGTGAATGAAATTGATTCATTTGAAATAAATAACTTCTGAAAACAACTCATTTTTAATTGAAAATAATTACAATGGTATGTGGATATTGAGTCAAATAATTCTGATCAGAATGTCATTATAATGCACACTTCATTAAATTTGATAATAGTTCTTGTAATTAATTTCCTACATAATATGTTGAGAAAATATTGAATACACTGAGGAAACGAGGTAAAGTGTAAAGAAATGTGTTCAACATTATGGAAAAAGATTTTTCCTAAAGATAATGCTTGTTATTTCAATTGTTTCTATTTTTGCTAAATATTAGTAAAAATAATACAATTTTTCATTCGAAATTAATTAATTAAAAAACATTTTTTCGTAATTCCTTACTTACATGTCCACATGCAAGAGGAAAGACCAAAAATCTCTTATGTTGTGGGTTTCAGACTGGTGTCGGAAATCTAGTGAAGATGCTAGATAGTATTAGAATTTTCTATGAAAGTTATTTGTAAGTTGGAGCACACTTTCTCTCGGACAACGCAATTTTCCTCCAAGAATACAAGAACACTTTATATTCCAAAATAAATTACATTTACATATAAAGTTAAATAGCACATAAATAATAAACAGTGGCGTAAGACAAAAGACGTAGCGCGCAGAGCCAGCTTGATAAGTGGTTTAAGGTCAAGCCAATTTCTCCCCAGCGCGTATTTCGTGATAGCCCGCGTAGTCAGGCGCTCTTATGCGTCGTTGTACCTTATTTTTGCGACAGCTCTCGTATTTCACGCTTATCGGTTCGCTCCGCGTCACGACGCGCCGTTGCGTCGTCGGGTGCACACGCCCAGTGCACGACCGTGACGGCAATCACGGATTACTCTTACGTCATTTTCTGCGCTGTCAATCACGATCACAAGAGATAATGATCAAATCAATACATACTAAATTTTTACGAGATGTATGAAAAAACAAGGTATTTTGAACATGTTTCCAAACAAAAAGGGAGCGTTTTGTGAGTTCTGATATTTTTTAAATTCTTCCCGATATGATTTAAAATTTTATCCATTTCTATTCTTTCTAATTTCATTAAAGTTATTCAGAAATTTGACAGAAGTCTTTATAGAAAGAAACATTTCTTGTAAATAAAAAATAAGCAAAAATCAACGCTATCTTACCAGAAAAAACAAAAAACAATTTTGAATATAGTAGTAGCATTGTTTATTTTTAATGTATCTAATATTTTATAAGGTACTAGCTGATTCCCCGCGGTTACCCAGGATTTTGCTTAGACTAATCTTTTGCTCTCGTACAAAAATAAAATCCATCTTGTACTGTAAAAATACGGTCAAAATACTTTTCCTTAATTCTTTTTAAGAACATATATAGAGTACTAAATTTTCAAATTCTGAACAAAATTTAATACATAACTTGACTGTATACACTAAATATTGCGGGAACCACGATGATCGAATTTTGTGACGGAGACATGAAGCGGCTGCACCAATATCCTTAAAATTATTGTAAAAACTAAACTATGCGTCTCAATTTTACGATTTAAAGAATTTTTTGTCCATGTTAAACGCACAAAACGTATAATTTATTAAATTTTGTTGATGATTGATTTTTTTTCTTATTAAATTACGCACTTAAATTAAAAATACGATTATCACTTCTATATTTACTAACGTTTTATCAATAATTGAAGTTAATTTTTGTAGTTAGTCATATGCTGTCGCAGACGTCTTTGTAGAACTTTTTGAGAAAACCAATAACGCCGTTCATAGTTGTCACCTATTTCTAACCGTTTGGGCAGCGTAAACTAATGTAACTTTTTTCCGGTTTTATGGACATTTATTGTCGAAAACCATTCCTATATTTCTCATACACATTTAAAAAATAAAAGTTCGTCTGTGTTCATCCTGAACATTTAAATTATCTCCTTGAAATATTTTATCACGTCATATTTTCTGAACTGTCAATAATCAGAAACTTTACAAGATAGTGGTTTTAATATTCGCGGATGTATGTGAGTTCACCTTTTCATCTTACTACACAATCATGTGTTTGCTGATGTAAGTTCGCATGTTGAGCGTGAGCTTTAGCAAAAACCTTTAAAAAGTTTTCCAACTACCAGCACATATGCAACATCTGCCTCATAAAACGTGTGTGAAAGAAAAAAGAGAGGGAGAAAAAATATTTTCATAACATTCCTTTCAAATTTTAGAGATTATGTGGTCGGAATGTGTACAAACTTGATTTCAGATTGTTTGCTTGTCTAAGAATAGTCAATAAAGTTCTCACACCANAGAAGCGAACGGGATGGCGCAGTCGGTAGGCGCATGAGCGCGTAAAGCTCAAGGTCCCGGGTTCGAATCCCGGTCCCGTCTACCATTTTCATTCGACGTAACATGATTAATACATACTGCCAAAAATTAATTTTTCGTTAATTCATTGGAAAGCTCTTTTTTTTAAACATAAATGTAAACTTCATTGTAAAAAAAGCAGTCGCAAACTGCATATGACCACGAGGGGATAATAAAGTAAGTTGCTCTCTGGAAAACAAGGGACAATCCCATCAATTCCGATTAAGGGCTCAATTAAAACATTTTTACAACATTGTTATTATCTGAATTATTTATTCTGATTATTACATAAAACTGAATATTAAATGTTTATGAAGATTTATTAACAAGCATATTCAAGAATACCATCTAGATTTTTACGTATGAAACATTTAAGATTAATTGTACAGTCTCTTCTAGGCAGTTTCGCACATTTTCACTGTCTCAAAATTTTTACTCCCCAAGTTTCATAAATAAGCACGTTCATTAATATGTAATATGTGATTGTGTCATTTGCAGCAGGAGTGAAGTTCCATCTTCAAGATGAACTCGATGTCTTTCGTGAATTAATACACTTTAATAAAACTCAGGAAATGGGAGTGCCATTCGTTTCAAAGAGTGTCAAATTTGCTGTGTTGTCAAAGAGATCCGTCGTATTACTTAACATCCATTTCTGTCCTCTTTTCCTTCACTTTTCATCTTACACCACTCCTTCCATCCTCCTTACCACTTTTATTTCTCCATTATAATTTTCGTATTATTCTTTTCTTCATTCCATATTTTTCTCTCTTTATTTATCTCTTTCCCCCAATTCACTCTTCATCCTCGAGAATGAGGTGAGAAACGCAGAGCCGACGGAGACAAATTTCTCTCGGAGAGAAAAAGAGTTTCTTGGAGTAGGTTTCCAAATCCCAGGCGCTGGAATGAGAATAATCGAGGATATGTCAATAGATTGTCGATAAATTATTACCCAATGTGTTTCGCTTCCCGAGTATACTGATACCTTGTAATAGAGCGGGGTATTGAATCTCGAGATTGGAGTTGGTTGGCGCAAACTTGGTCTCTTAGCCTCCGAGAAGACGCGGAAACACGATGAGTTTGAATTACTGATGTTGGTATTTGTCACAAAGTTTGTTACGAAGAAGTGAATTGCCATTTGTCTTTTTCGCGGGGAATCTATCTACTTTACCGTCCTTCTCAAGTCAGCCAAGTGATTTGTTACAGGACTCGGAAGAGAATTACATCAATGGGTTTGAAAAAAGTGAGGAGATTAAAAAGTAGAATCTACAAGTGTTGTTGTACTTCTTAAAAAAACAAAAGTAACTTATGTACTATAATTATATATAACAATTTATTAAATGTACCCTATGCAACATGTAACTTGCATATTTGAACCATTCATTAAGTGTGCGCTATAATGATGAACGTTATTGATACTTCGTACCGTAGTTCACTATTAATTATATAAAATTGAATAAATTTTATTAAACTAATATCTTCTTCATATCGTCTTCTTCTTGTAGCTTTGCCTCTTTCTGAACATACTTTATATCAATTCTCGTAACTCCATTATCAGTGATTATTAATTAACTAATCTTAACTTTACTGTATACATTTTTAAAATCAAATGTTTAAGAAAAATTAAGAGACCAAGTATCAAGACAAATTTAACCTAAAATAGTTTTAGACAAAGATGTTTAAGGAAATTTTATTTTTTATTTAAAGTTTCTTTTGAATTGAAAAGTAAATATTGAATGATTTATTAAATATAGCATAGTAAAATAGGTTAGCTGCTTCTTGTCTATAAAATGTTAGGAAAAATTATTTTCAATAAATTATAAAATAATATTTATTTAAAAAATTCGTACCGTTATCATAATTTATTCCCAACATAAAATGTATCAATTAAAATGAACTTCTCAGATTAAAAATACAATTATTGATGACACTGATACCCCTGTGCTCGAGTCTGTGAATCCACTTGGAACTGAAGTGAAACCGGAGTAAAATCCGGACAAGGGCGGGGCTACAGAGATTAAGTAATGACAACAATTAATTCTTATGAATAATGAAAAACATTGCGGAGTACAGGAAAATAATTTTTGAATTTTAATCAGTTACTATTAACAGTATTATATCTATGAAGTGATATATCATGAAACAAATACGGAAATCGGGTGTGAAATATAACTTTTATTTTTCTTTTAATTTGTTAAGAAAATAATGTGTAGTATTTTTCCTGAATGATACAGATAGTTGCATCGATTTGGGCGTCGAATTTTGGAGAAAGCTATGTGCCAATAGATGCCAGTTCGAAACGTGGTAGAACAATGTATTCAGTACATGTATTTCCCAAGGTCCACAGTGAAAACAAGTTTCTCCAAATAGGTTACTAGTATTTCTTCACACTTACTTTAATCGAGAAATTGACAATCAGTGTTTTGTGCTCTATTAAATATATATTGAATTACTTTTAAACGCAATAATTGATATAGAAACATTCATTTATATGCTATAGCTAGAATTCCCGCAGCTTCATTTACATCATTTCTCATCCTTTCTTTCGGGATTTAGATATATAAGACAGTGAATGCAAATCTGTTTTTTGTGATAACCACTCTCCAGTAAATAAAAATACATCAACACATTTATATGATAATTGCAGTAATTCATTTTCTGTTTCTTTTATTATTTTACTTTGTATGAGTAAAAGTAATCTTGTTGTGATAACTTAATTTGTTTTAGTAAAATACTCTATTATTAACTTCATTTTAAGGACAATATCATTTTGAGGGATTTTTTTCGAATGTAACAAATTATTGATGGAAAGAATTGAAACATCACAATTCTTTTATTAATTCTTAAATCTTGCCTCGGATAGAGTCAGAAGTAACCGGACTCTATTGTAATGTGAGACATAATAGGTTTGGAACCTCCCAGTAAAGCAAGTTTGTTAGCAATGACAAAGATGTCTGCGAAGACGGTCGCACCCATGGGACCTGCAACCTCCGTCGTTGGATGAGACGAAGCGGTGACTACAACAGGAAGAAGACACGGCGAAGGACAAGGATAGAAAAGACGATGGCATTGCGAATCGACCCGCTCGCCCGCTGCCACCACGCCGGAAATACATAGTCCCATCTCCCTCCCTCGCTCACTCAATCCTCTCTCCCGCATCCTCATCCCACCCTCACGTGAGGATCGTCTTTCTTATTTCCGGCCGGCGACCCACCCACGCGCCTCTCCGGAGGAAAGGTATTTAAGGGTGCGCTGCCCCTGGAGAAAAGAAATCTCGCTCCTCGTTGTAAATTATGTGAGGGATGATGGTGTGGTACCGCCCGTGTTGCAGCTACTGTAGCAACTGAGGCAAAAGGAAAGAAAGAGAGATGAAGGAGACGTATAGGAAGTGAAATACTATGCTAGAGATAAGAGAATGGGAAGCAGTTTTACGCATATACTTATAGCATAAACGTATACTCTCCAAATATATGTAAATTCACTGATTGTTCCAAAGTTACAGATTATTCAGTCGAAGTCACTTCGTCGTAGGTAATGTTTGTTTACTACAACGTTTACTTTTCTTTACGATTGAGACCTTCCTTTCGCAATAAAGGGGAAATTGTGAAGACGGTGTCAACTGTGAAATATACACTGGAATTCCGTATTCTAGTCTTAACCCAAGTCACCATTCGTTTCTCACTGAAAGTTATCGATTGTGGTTCAATATTAAGGGGAGACAGTAAGCAAATGATTTTTTAAAATCGATTTTTCGTTCTTTATGGATTTGAATAGACCGTTGTTTCCTGCGTAAACTGTTATTTGTATCGTTTGAATCTGATAATTAATTCACGAGCTATATACTTTTTCCTCTAAGTCTGCAAGACATTTAAATGACTCGTCCATTTTTATAAAATTAAACATATATTCATAA
Organism: Laupala kohalensis; assembly: GCA_002313205.1. Taxonomy (NCBI): domain Eukaryota; kingdom Metazoa; phylum Arthropoda; class Insecta; order Orthoptera; family Trigonidiidae; genus Laupala; species Laupala kohalensis. The sequence continues at coordinate 703,098 of NNCF01126916.1, read as the reverse complement.
ATAATATATAATTTTTGGTTTGCACCAAAGAAGCTAGAAAATAGAAAAGATCACTGAAAAAAAAGGAAGACCAATATGATTCAGATGAAACTCAATAAGGTTCAGGAAAATATTAACGCTGTTTTTCTTGTGAATTTCTTCAGTATCACACATGTGTTTACTTTAAATCAATTTTCCTCAAAACTGCTTTTTTTCACTTTCAGGTATTATTATCTCAAAAACTAAACAATATAAAACAATAAGATTCATTATATATATATA
>NNCF01126916.1:633380-693365 GCA_002313205.1 Laupala kohalensis | reverse complement strand
ATATATATGTGTATATATGTATATACGCTTTTTTTGACGGAGAATTAATTTTTTATCGACGTCCGTCAAATTGATATCTTTAGAAGGTGATACAGAATGCAAATGGATGGAAAGACGAAAAAGTAATAGGAAAAGGAACAACCGAACGACTGTTTTAGGGGATGTTGGTACCAGAGAGTGATGTGAAGCAAATGCCAGTATGTTTACTTGACGTAAGAGGAAGAGGCAAAAGTTTCGCATCTTCGGAAGGGAAGAACCTGTTTCGAAGTCTGAAATGTGTAAATGGGAGTTGTTGTTCTTGGAAAGGGTGAAACGAAGGGAGAAAACACTGCAGTATTTATCTTAATTCCAATGTGTGTGTTTCTAAAACGAGAGTTTTGTATTAAGTATTTTCCTATGAAATACTTTGAATACGTGCTTTATTTTACGGTTAATGAGGTCAGTTCAATGATTGTATCCATGTATCACCAATATAAACTCACAACTTTATTTCCAGATCATTTCCAATTTTTTTTTAATATATCTGGAACTTAAATTTAAAAAACCTTACTGCCGAATTACACTTGTTACTACTCAAAAAAAAAATTACAAGTTACTGGAAGCATTTTATTGGATTATTCTTCTTAGAAAACTCCCCGAACATTTTCTAGGAAAGTATTTCTATTCTCGAATCGCATGCATTCAGAGGCCCATGTGGTATATGTGGACCGATGTGTCAAAATGGAGACTACACAGTATACGCGACAGAAGGTCCAATGCTAAGGTTAATAATAAGGTTCTCAATTCTTACTGTTAAAATAGTTATTTCGGTTTTAAGGAGACGTTTTGGTCTTGATAGGTTACCTTGCTTTTCATATATTTTTCTGTTTATTTTTAGATCCAAACTTCTCATTCACTTTTGTTGCCATTAGTAATACATTATTAGTAATAAGCAGCAGTAAGCGGTTGGGTATTTGTAAGGAAATTTGCTGGAATAAATTCGCGCCGGCCACGAAAATAGGGAACCATCAATTGTCCTGTGAATAAGTCGTTGATGCGCCATTGGATACAACGGGTAATTTGTATGCGCATCATTTGGTACTCACCCATCAAAGTTCATGGAATCCTCAATAGTGATATTACACCTTTAAATAAAGATTTTAATTGGTCAAAAATCCTCCAGACTCTTAACTCGGCCGAAAGTTAGGTTTCAGGGTCACTTTAACAGGGAAATAAAATCAGACACCCTGAGGGGGGGGGGGGGTCAAAAGGGGCCGCAAAGTTTCGTGTCTGAAGGATTTTTGTTCAGATTTTCAAAAAAATAAGCCTTTATTCAATGGTGTACATGTTAGTCTCGCAAATAAACGCATTTGCAAATATGTTTGTAGGTTATGTGAGTCCGTTGTTGATGATACTCTTTTCAGTCTCCTCACACTCTCTAAACCATCTTGAAATCCCCACATCAGTCAAATTACGCGAGTCCGTTATATGATCTCACCCTTTTATTTATTTTTGAAATTTATTTAATCTTAGGTCCTTTTATTGTTATTTCAGGCTCCACAGAATGCCAGAAGGTGCGACGCTTTCTCTGCGAGAAATTTGATCACATTGCGTTGTTCCATTAATCAAGTTAGTTTATGTTCTCATATCTTTCTAGCAACACCCACACAAGGCTGACCTATTTCTATCCCACAAACAAGAGCAGGTATAGGTTGTGCACATATCTTTCACGGAAGCACAGTGTGACTAGCGGATTATGAGTAAAAGAATCAGTCCTGATTATATTTGAAGGTTCTAATCTATCAGAGTTCAGCTAGTGCCAGTGTTTCTGACATTTGGATCGGAATTTGCGTGGAATGTGTGTTACATGCTTTGCATTCACCTCTTCAATCATTTCAGTACTGATTGAGATGCGAGATTAACTTACGAAACATTCTTTACTCATTTTATACCGTTTGTTTTTCAAACAATAAGATGTAGAATGTATGAGTAACTGGAAGTATTTCGTAATATTTATATTAGATATACAGATAAGAATTTCTCTTACACATTTAATTTGTGGAAAGTTGGTTCGGTCACTCATCATTCCTCACTCATCCTTCATTTATTCGTTTTATTCTTCAACTTCTACTCGGAAACCAAGCAAAATGTTCTCTGGTTAGAAGTAATATAATATCGTAGATAGATACGGCCATGATTTCTCAACGCAAAGGTTCTATTGTTCTCAGAAAACGCAAAAGTTTTATTGTGTCAAATTCTTATGTCAGAATCTGTAAGATACACACACCGAAATATTTTTTATTTAAGGAGTTTTTCCAGGCAACATAGATGCAAGGATATGGACTATCAACAAACGTTTCGATCTTGTGCTCTCCCACTGAAGACATTGTCTCAAATTACGTTCGAGAGGTCCTTAAATGGAGGAATTTTGTATTCTCTTACGACGTTCTCAGGAACCTAGCTCTTACATACTCAAATCTCTGGTTTTCTGCATCATTATTATACTTCTCTTATTTATTCAAGGCAGGGGTATTATTTTCGTATCCCAGTAGACCAATACTATGAACTGAACAAACATATTATCTTTTTATGTTCGTACGACGGGGGAGGTTGTTTCGAAAGTCCATCCCCGTTAAGGAAGTATGAGCGACCTGACGGATGTTTCAGATTGGCCTGATTTTTTTATGAAAGAATGAAGTATTATCTATCAACTCATGTAAAATGTGGTTTACTGGGGCTAATATTTAAATAAAACCATCTTGACGTTTCTCGGGCACTTATGGATAAAACCACTGGTGAGATAGTTTTTAAATAATTTCATGTAATTTCTTATGGACTCGGTATTGAAAATATGGAAAAGAACCTCGTCTTTCGGAACTATTAAGAATATTATTCAACGAAAACTCACAAAGCTAATGAATTCTAGTCAATTTAGAGCCCATTCTTCGAATATGATTATGAATTACCAAAAATGTTAATACTAATTAATAAATTTCTGTTGTAATGACTGTTTTCAATAAAAAACAAAATAGACAATAATATTGAAAGTTTCATAAATGTTTATGAGTTTCACTAACGCCTGTTACGCTCATACTACCTTAAATACATTTAATAAACATATTAGAAAAAGAATTCAGAGTAGAATATCTCCATATATGTTTGTGAAATATATTTCCATAGAAAGGACATTGCGTATCAAAGTTAAATAAACATTCCAAAAATTAGATGCCCATTTCGTTTCATCGACTTGAAGATACCCAGAGCCGCTTTGGAGGAGCGTGCATAATAAACACGGAAAGACAGCACTTCAATTCATTTTTTAAGTTTATCTATGGAAAAAAAACTGTAGATGATGTTGACAGTGTTGTCACCAAATTGTCGTAACAAAGTCTTCATCCGAGGCGGGTTTGGTCATATCGGTATTTTTAGAGACCAAGAAGACAAGGGTGTATACATTAATGTCAACAAAATATCCATGACAATCTGTATTTCACAACAAAGAACAGAGATTGATTGATATTCTTCTGTAAAAGTTACTGTTAACTGGAGATGAAAGCTCCCACCTCACTCGTCAAGTACTTACTATGTTCATGGTACACGTTCACGAAACTGCTTTCGTGTATATTTCAGCGCGCACACCAACTGTAAATGGCATTTTCAACTATTTCTTAAATTCACAAATTTCATAAGACGAACAATGCTACGATAATATATTTTTAATTTTTTTCGGTTACCATGGTATACAGCCAAACTTATCAATTATCAAAATTTAACGAAAGAGAAAATTGTACAAGTTGTTATTTATGCGTTCCAACTGCCGCAGTGACATTTTGTGAGCAGGAAGTATCTAATTTTTTTATTGTCACTCAGAATATTTAATTAATAAATATAATTTTATAAACACACTTGCAAAAGGATTTTTAAGGGGAGCAATATTAATTATGTTTCTTGAAATAAGATAATCTTACAAAAAAATGATGATTGATATGTACCGCATACAAAGCATTTTGAATGAAAAATAACGATACTGGGTTGCAGAAAGAAAATGAATAAATATGTGGTAAATTCATATTCATTTTAAAAAGGAATAATTAGGACAAAATTTATTGATGATATTTATCTTGCTAAACTATCAAGACGTACAAAAGACTTTGAATTGCGCTCGAAACAATCAACTGAACCAAATTAAGTCACTTATATTTGAATGATTCAGAGAAAAAAAGTCAGATAATATCTTTTCTTATAAAAATAAATATATACCACCAAATTACAAAATATCAACTTAATTCTATTTTATTCTTTTTTATTTCCTTTCCATTGAAGAGAAGAAGTTGCATTGGGCGACATAGATATTAACAATACAAGCAGGACCTGGTACTTGCGGTACGTCAATTTGAAATTTAGAAATCATCTTCAATAAGCAAAATATTTTGACACAAATGCAACAGAATTGCACAGTACATTTGTAACATTTGGAATGATGTCCAGCTAAGTAACTTTTATTCGATATTGAAGATATTACATAAGACATGTAATTGTCCTTTCGTTGCATTTGTTTTCATCGACGTTCTTCGCTATCCTGAAGTTTTACCTCTAGCATTCACTTGGGACTTCACCCCAGCATGCTGGTGGTTTTTATCCTTTTCTTGGGATATTGCTCCAGCACATTCCAAGTCATTGACAACAATCAGTTGTTTCTCACAAATCAGTGCTTTCTTGCGGTGCAAACTTGGTGTGATATCATGAAGTGTACCGGATATAAATACTGGTAAAATCGTGATTGAGAACTCACATGACAAATGGCATGATTGTTAGACAATATTCATCACAGTTGGAGTACTCGTCAATTAGAGACTATATAATAGTTCCAAAATGATACTTTTTGTTTCATTGTATTAACTTCTAAATTCTTTAATCCCCTCCGTATGCTTGTATCGCGTTATATCTACATTCCTTAATTTTAATTTTTTAAGTGGGATGGTTTCACATATCGTATGTAATAATCGTATTTAATAATATTTTGTATAAAAGGTTAATTACGAGAATTATTGTTGCAGTAATACAATTCAATTTTCTCGTAATTTTTATTTTAGTTTATATTAAAAACCTAAATAATCAGTTTTATACTTGTAAAATGAAAGTAAAAAAATCGTTCGTCGAAGTTTTTGTGACGCAACATAGGAAACAACCTGAATATGTAGCCACGAGGACAAGGTCAACGACATCGTAGAACGTATATGCCAGCAGTGGCTGTCAATTCATGATCGTAACGTCAGGGAGGCCGTCATTACAGCATTGTTCGGCAGTTGTCATATCAACGAGAATAAGGTTCAGCGTCTTTTACTGACGTATATCAGCTCAAATCCGAATGTCGCTCGCATGCGTTCGTAAACATTAAGGCTCGAACTGTCAAAAGCGCACAAAAGAAAGGTTTCATTTTCTCACAACGAAAATATCAGTCACATGGGAATTTGAGTATTTATTTTTTGTCATATAACAGATTATTCCTGTAGTACTTTTTTATTCAAAGCGATTTAAATCAAACTACATATATATTGAAGGTATTTTATCATTCCTAATTACTTTAAGACATTGTTGAGAAAACAATTTGGAAATGCTTAGGTGTTATACGTATAAATAAAAAATTATGTAGTGTCGTAAAAGTCGTTAATTTTCTTTTTTAATTTCTATTGCTAAGTTTTCAAACCTGTCACAACTGACTACATTTTCTTTCCCTTCAAACAAACATTTCGTTTTAATTATTTTGGTTATATATGACAAATTCTCATGTCACATTTGGTACAATCTAGTATAATTGAGATTATTTTTTCCAATAATGTTTTGGTTCCAATTAGGCATTTTCAAAATTTGGATTTACACTATTTTATGAACAGTAATATACTTAAAGTACTAGACATGATCAGAATACAATGAATGAATAAATTAGTAAATTATATCTCAGTTTTTTTTCTATTTTGTCTTACTAGCTTAACACCTTGAGGGTCGTCCTGGGATTTCTATCTGCCTCTTCCCGATCACTTCTCACTGTTCGTACAGAAACAGTCCCCTTCCTACTCTGAAACGTTGGTGATGTCAACAGAAATGAACTGTTACTTCCCGAATTGTGCTTTCAAGAAAATTTCCATTCGCAAGAGAGAGGTAAGTATTTCAAATGTTGTAATAGATCGTATCAGACTTCGAGTTTAATGAAAGTTTATGAAATGAATTTGTAAATGGGAAAACTATTCAGACATCCATACGAACAAATACGTTTCGTTATCTACGATGTTGAATTTACAGTATTTTATGGTAACAGAACAAACATTTTTCTACAATTCAGGTGAAGATAAATTTAAGAATGCACTTAGATTTGTAGTAAAAAAATTCCTCAAAAAAACGAGAAGTTATGAAACCGTCGCCATACTCTCAAAATATATGATTGCAAAATATAGCATTTAGACGTCTTAATGTGTCTAAACAACATGTTTGCTTGGACATTGATGAATCCTTTAAGTTGGAATTGAGGCAATCATCCTGTACGAAACTCAACATAAGGGCGATTGTCCTATCATATAGCGTGTATGGTCGGCGTGTCGGTTCGGCCACAAACGGTCGAGTCCCTTCGGTGCTTCCGGGCCCTTACGCGCCATTGTCCAGCTTGGTGGCAATATTGCCGCTTACGACACCTGTGACCCTCAGGCTCCTTCATACGCCCCTCTCCAGAGATACATGACGTCTCATAGGAGGAGGGTGTGCCAAGAGGGCAGTGACAGGCTTTATGATAGGTCCTTGAGCTCAAGTAATGGATGTCAATACCTACTTCAGAGATTTTCAATTCATCCCATTTCTGAGAAAACATGTTAAGTTTTCTCTAGACAAGTTTTGTAAGGCTCACACTGATATTCATATGCCACGATTATATAAACACTGCCAACAATATCATTCAAATTTTCCAAAATAAATATCTCAGAAGATTGCACCATGCATCATGGTTAATGCTTAATGCTAAATGCACCATTGTTAATTCCTAATCGATAAAGCAGTACAAACTACGAATCACAACAATAGTTGTCCCTCTAATAAAATTTTATTATGTATTACCACCTTATATAATCATAAAATATTTCTATCTACGTCAGGAAGCCAATATCCCAAACACAATAAAAAACGATTTTCCAAAAATATATTGAACCCCATAATTAATACCTTGCCTAATAAAATAAAATAAAAACTATCTTCAACTCCCTTGTACCATTCTATTCAATTCATCCTCTTATACTAACAGTAAATAAAAGTACCGTAATGCACCAAAGTGTTTCATATACTGAGTAGAATGCTCATGGTCAAATTAGGAAATATCCTCCAACGTTTTCCCTAATAATTATAAAATCGTTTAAAAATGTGCCACAAAGTTCTCTCTTTTCACTTTTACTCGTTTCATTTCACGAATATATGACAGATAAAATATTATTTACGATACGCATAAACTGACTGTAGAACATCAATTATTCGAAGTTTTTGCGAAGATTCCGAGATCTGTTGTTGCGAGTATTACGTGCAATTGTTTAATTACCACCATCTTGAGCATGTTATACACATTAGAAGAAGAAATAGCACCAGAATAGATATGAAATTTGAAGTAGATAAAAGATTAAGGATCTATATCACACTATAATGTGATTATGAAATTAAATACAATATCGTGATATTTAATAATTGATTATTGTACGCTCATTTTATTCAATACATTATCATGGCTGTCGAGAAAGCTTGTCAACGTGGAACCGAGCGAATGTATTGAAATAGAGTCGAGATCTGCAGTATAATTAGGAAAATCAGATATTCTCTGAAGAGTTTGTATACATGTTATCCATAGATAAATCATGGTGTCTCAAGTTGAATCCCGTGAACGACTGAGGTGATTTTAATTAAATAGCCTCAAATGAAAGGAAATGACTTTAATTTAAATGGAACACATATTTCCGAGTTTTTCTACGTAAAAATATTTCTAGTAAGAGTGAGAAAATTCTATTTTGCAGTTTATGTTTATTGGTGAGCGGTGCGAGCAAGCACACACTTGGTAGTGGGAATAGACTTGGTACAATAAAATTATCTTGTGTCCAGAGGATTACATGGGAAACACCGTAATTTAATACTAATTACCGAAAACACTAAAAAGTAACAAACAAACTAAAATACAATAGTTCAAATATTGAACATAACTTATAAACTAATGTAAGGTGACGAAAGAGCCCGCTAAGTTTTGGGAATTATTCTTTCGTCTATTTTGGGAACTTTTGGAAATTAAATTGCGTGACCTACTCAAATAGGATATAAAAATTAGACATGCTTTTTCCAATACGTCAAGAGTGGAGCCCAGAGACGCGTGTCCGACGAGGCAACTCGAGCGTATACGAGCACCTTGGCGCGCAAATATGGGGACCATGTTACAGCTTACAAATTATATTTGTTCAATATTACACGTATTTATAATAAATTTTACCTTTATATTTTAGAAGTAATATTTACACAAAGATGAGTTAGATATAAGTGATTATTGATGATTGATTGTAATTAATGTATTGTTGTTTTTTTTTGTCAAGAAATATTCCTTCCCGCGCAAATAACATGAATATAGTTTTTCTAGCGCTATGACCTTGCATGGGCTCTAATGACCTTGCTGTTGACGAGCCCTTAAAGGCCCACCCATCCACACACACACAAAGCTATGAAATAATGAGAAATGGAGATACCTTGAGTGGGTACGTGCATGTGCTACCCTTTCTTATTTTAAAACTATTAGTAGGGTCATTTGAAATTATGTGTTATAAAATGGAATTCTAATTTTATGTGATCTGGAACGTGACATATGCCAGTGCGTTTTAGGTATTTTCTTTAAAAAAATAAGCATGCCGATGAATTTCAGAAGAGTTTTCAATTATTAATGGTTATTATCAATTCTAGAAATATTTTTCTTATTGTTGGTCTAATTATGCCATATAAAGCACCTAAAATTCAACACAGGGACCTCGAAATGTTATTTGTATTATCAAAATATGAGTCTTAAGAAAAAATTGCAGGTGTTGTGACAAAAAAGTTTCTTCCCTTCTGTAAAGAGTCAATAGATGACGATCTTAAATTAAAACCTTTTGGAAAACAATTTTAATTAGAACAACATATAAAATAGTGTAAATAATTAGACAAGCTCTCATAAAAATGAGAAATTTTCTTTCATTTAAAACCCAATTCATTAACATCCCCTTCCTGATTTCAATATTTAACCTCTCAAATTTGAAACTGCACGATTTCTGCGTTAATGCATTCACTTACTATATACGTGAACATGTTATCCAGTTCATCAGTACTTAACGAAATAAGCAGAGTTGTATTTAGTTTCACTTCTGGGTACAATTTTGTCGAACATGGTGAAAAAATTTGCGTACTTCTCATTTAAGTGTTCATTTCAAAATTATTTTTCATAGTAAATACGGTATTTTATCAAGGAAAATCATGTAGAATATTTTGGGGTAAATCATGAGTCCCTTTCTTTCATTTTTCACATCGCATTATTCGCAGTATAGTAAGTTCATTATGATTAGTAATATTTGAAAATTGAATAAATACCCCAAGAAAAAGTGTTTCAGAAATTATGGGATTATAGCTATTTTCTTATAATATTAAAGAATAAGATGGTAGATTCTTCGTTGAAGGAGTGAAAAACTATTGTGTATATAATGTTTTACATCAAATTACGTTTTTGCAAATATATATCTACCAGTTCCATATTTCATTTAAAAAAAACATGAAACATTTTTTTAAATAAATAATTGGAAAATCTTAGCATGTAACTTTCTCACACTCAATGTTTCAATTTTTAAATACTCAGAGTAAGAACGCCAATTTTAAGAAATCTATAACTAATACCGGATAACGAAAAATAAATAATGATAAACGAAAATCATATAATAAGTATTTACGCTGATGTTATATACATAATTTACATGATAAAGTAATAAAGTTTATTATTTCTAGAATTTACAATATTCATCCCATTCATTACAAATTAATATATTTCTCAATTATTCGTTGACATAAATTTTCATGTTTCGTTGGAAAATATAATTAATCTCAAATTAATTACTTTTACGTCTGAGACATTTTATAAGATAGCAGTTTGATAAATATGAAAAACGATAAAACGCAAAAAAGTACTTCACCATACGTGTGTTGTTTATGTATTGATGATTGAGAACGTCGCCAAGGTTAAAAAACAAAAAAGGAAGTAAATACCTAAAAGGGATTGAAAGGGATGAATTACCTTCCGACACGATATCATATATATATATATATATAACCTATATTTAATATTAATCATATATATATATAAGGATTATCATGAACTTCTTAGGTATGTATGTTACTAACTTAAAATTAGGTATATTATTGTGTTATATTATATAAAATGAGATATAATAAAATATATCATAGAGTATAAAACAACAAAATAATTCTAAAACATTCCAAAGTAAAATATATAAAACTAACTAAATTATGATTTTATGCTTCTACTTTCAAATATAGCCAGGGGAAACTTCCATAATAATTTATTCAGTATACATTGATACCTAACAATGATGGGTAATTGTTTTCAGTTAACCTATAGTACTAGGGTTTCATAAATCATATAAATACTGTCTTAATTTTACAAAGTCGTTTACAATCACATATTTCTGTAATCACGCAAGTGATGCTAATAGAGCATAATCTTAATTTTATTTATTCATGAAAGAGATATATTCTTATTTAGAAAGCGATGGTTTATTTTTAAAGCGACCAATAACTGTAGTGTTACGAGAAAATTCAAATGAATAAAAGGTCTATTTCTATTATGTATTTTATATTGATTCTATGACAAACGGAAGATGTTAGTTTAATGCTGTTTGAAGAATTGATCGAAGGTTGTTTGAAGATGTTTAGAGAATTATTTTGAAGATATATTTTAGAAAACACATTTTGAGTAGAATTTATTATATTTCTTTTTGAAACAGCTATAAATAACACAAAGAAAATGAGAAAGGAACAATGCGCTAAGTGGGTACCACCTGTAATAGGAAGCAATAAAATATTTGAACGTCGAGCTGACGGACGACTATGGCGTGAGTACTCGAACTTTTCAAATTATTTTACGCCAAGAAAATTACCTAGAGTAATATATAATGTTTATGAAGCGTAGTCATGTTTTATCTACAGAAAATAAATTTCCCACCAATCACAATGTAAAGATACTATTTATAATAACGTGCAACAATTATTCTGATTTTGAAGCTTACTCTGTTTTCAGCATGTTGGTTTCCAGAAACAACCGTTAAATTCAATAGGGATACACTCTCATCATGCTCTTCTCTTCAGTCATTCGAATATGCAGCGGAATTAAAAACAGATTCTCCTTGTTCAAATGCAAAGCAGTCTCCTAAAGGTCGGAAGAATATGTTTTATAACTTATTTTCTGCACTTTATTCTATATTTACCATATCTATGCCGGATGTTTCGAACAACCGGTCCAGACCTTCTAAAACTAAAAAAAAAATCATATTGCTAGAAATTTTAAGATCTGATATTACTTTCTTTTATTTCCCATATAAAATGCTGACCACCGAAAAAAATGGCAGGAGGTGAGCAAATATTTCGTATTTCAAATGGGAATCTTACGTCTTTATGTCAGATTTTATGTACTCACAGGAGTAGCTCATGATTAAATAAATAAATAAATTTATTGTCAAGAAAGCTGTACGAACTGCGCGTTACCAAGTGGAGGACAATAAACTAATTTACTCTCCGGAAGCAAGATGGGGACCATCCCATTAATTCTGATCAAGGGTGCAAACGCAGAGGTGGATTGAAAAATTTCAGCAAACTTCTAGATAAGATAAAAAGTTAGCTACGTGTTATAATATTAAAAGAATATCAACAAATTTGTAATTTAACACAAAAAATTTCACAAGTAGGTATTGTTCTCGAACTATAGATTATTCGGAAAATATTCTTTATATATCATAAGTATTAAAATAACAGTAAATTCAAGATTTATTGTTTCAATAGACGCAGCTCCTAGAAAAGAGCCTAGAGAACGTGTATAAAAAAATTCTCCTCTACCCGAAAAAAAATCGAAGAAACTTAGTTTTTTTTGTCTTAGATTGAAACAGTTTTCTTTTATCGCAACCGAATAGAACTAGATCAATTTTCAAAAACATTATGGTATTAATTCATTTAGTATATACATCGAAAATCTAATATTGCCTAAACTACGAATATATTAAAACACAATGGAACAGTATTGACATTTTTCTGTCATTGTACTTAAAATTTTTAAAACAAAATCTATTCATGGAGATCATTCTTTCTCAAGACATTATAATATAGGCACTTGGTAACATCGATCACAATATTTATATAAATGTTTCACCAAATCGTTATCTACAATTTATACCTTCAATTTTGATTTTAATAATGGTGCTCTTCATATAATTATTTAAGAGAAAATTTATTAAGTGTATTTGAGACAACAATATTCAATTTCATATGAAATTTCGAATACAATTAACTGATTCAAATCAATGCTCACATTGTATTTGAATTCTAGTTCTATTGGAATGCAGTTACAAGTGCGTTAAAAATGTTTATTAAAGGTGCTCCTTTTTTCCTGTAACCGATAAATTTTTGAACAGTTTATTCTCCGACATTTATTAGAAAAAATTAGAGAAAGTAATATCGGATTTCAAGATTTTCTTGAAGAGCGTTCTGCTGCGACAACGAGGGCGGATGGACTGCANATATATATATATATATATATATAGATATATAAGTGTCCATGTGTTGGGGTTTCGAGAAAAAATATCTTATTGTCTGTTAGCACATGTTATTCAAACATGTGTAGGGTCACGCGGGGAAATTGTAAACAAGGGATGAATGAAAATAACTGATCTCGGAGCTGGTATGTAAGTCAGAGGAAATAGATGGTTAAAACTAGAAGACGGTGACTGTAGATGAAATATAACAAATGTCTCGCTTGAACCCAACAATCGGAATAATACAACGTTATGAAAATGTGGTTATCTATCATTAATGAAACAAAAGATCATTTGTATTATCTTCTAAAAATTTTGTGTGTCTCATTGTTACATTTATTACACAATTTTATAGAGTCAGTGTAATTGTAAACTTCGTTTTTTCTATGAGTTTCGCGCAGTTTTGACGGACAATTGATGTGTTTTTTGCATATAATCACATTACGAACGGTTTAATAACATTCCATTCTCTCCTGAGTTTTTTTTTCGTTTGGTAGATAGATGGGCTTTGCTTATATGTTGTAATACTTACATATTTAGTTAAAGACGATTGATCTAAGAAAAAATTGATTGATAAGAAAGAGCACGGGATGGCACAAAGCAAACAACAAGAAGAAACAAGAGGAGGAAGCAAAAAGAAGTAAAATCAAGATTATTGTAACAATTGCCAGGTACACGTGAGGCGTCAGAAAATCCCGATAAACATTTGAAAATTCGGAAGGAAATCTTCTAGACGAAGTAACATACTTAAGTGTGAACCACAAGAGACATTGTACGTGGACATAGAGGGAGAAAAATGTAAAAAGCACATTTCATTGTTTTAGTGTCGAGAAGTGGGAAGAATAGATGAATTGGAGGACACTGAAAAAGTATTGATAACGCAAAAAATTTAAGTATTAGCAATCTCTAAACAATTTCCTTCTCCAGTCAGTGAAAAAGATGTTCCATCACCTGCGGACAAAGAGAACTTTTGTGAAATGTATTGCTTTCTCCTTATTTTGGTTCCTTTTGGTTTGATTTTTGTACATATTATTAAATAAGTTAATTATCATTCTCATAATCATCCAAAGTCTTAATATATGGTTGATTCAAAGGGTACATCCGGCAAAAATATTAAATGTTTAAAGTTAAAAGAGTTATGTACGAGTTTCAGGACGACTTGTTGATCAATGAAACTCTTTAGTTAGCGTTTTACGACATTTATACCAAAATACACTTATTATAATGGGGATAATAAGTAAGTGTAAATATCGAATCAGAATAAATGTAAATATGGCATTCGAGAGGTCAAAATACAATTCAATGTTCCTTCAACTAAAATGACATATGCTTACACAGACAATCGTTTCGTACATTTACGGGAAGAGAGGCGTTTGAGAAATTTCGTACTCAGTGTCTTCGTTACAAGAGATTTATTATTTATGATATTTATTATATTTGTGTGCTTAACATTGAAATGGAGCTGTGAAAGAAAAACAATCAAAATTTGTTTACAGTTACCCCGCCTGACCGTACTTTCTCCAACATCACATGCATCTTCAGTTATTCTCTGCACTATCAATAAATGCTCTACTAATTGACTGCAGTCTCTTCACTTTGGAAAAAAAAATCAAATTCTTCCGATAATACAATTCAAATATTAATTTTTCCTCTGTGTAATATCAAATAATAGTTGTAGTATTCAATAATTTTCAGGAAAATTATTTCAGAAAGTAAAGAAAAGAGTTACCTCCGTGATAAAAGAAAACAATTCTGCATCTCCAAGAAATTCACCTTTCACGAGTGGCTTTTTGAGTTCGGTGTCCCTGCAAAACACGTTCTCTGAAAGAAACGTGAATGAAAATTTTGCAGATCAGGGGGATTCTAAAAACCACTTACAATATTTGCAAAATGATCCTCCAGCAGTTACGAAGGAAGGTTTGTCGAAAACATTTTATATGAATATCAAACCAGTGTTAGCTCTTAATCAGTAGTTAGTATCAGATAACAGGTAGAAACATTACCATCACAGCACCCAAATACAAAGAAGCCTGCGATGATCTTAATTTTACCTTCCTGACTTGAATTACAATTACAAAATGTTCGATTAAATATCTGTAGTTTAAATTTTTCCTCAGAACCTCTTAAAGCGTTCGTAACAGTAAAATGGGGTGGTTTAGGAAGAAAACATTAACAACAAACCCGACTTTGCTAAGTCATTAATTAATTGAAATTGACTCTAAAACCAAGGAAGTAAAAATTCGTGTGTCTACACATTCTACACACCAACGAAGGGGCGTCAGTTCTCAAAGACATGTGCTAAATCAGACTTATAATATTTGAAAGTGTTTTTTTAAATAAGATTACTGACATTAGTGTTTCATTATTCTCTATTGCTTTCTATAATAGAATTATATGTATACTATTCTTCTAGACCTCCCAATACAAATTTTGATTCGAATTATTCTTTCTCTTCAAAATGAAAGGAAGCATTGATGTAACAATGTCTTTAACGTCTAGACATTCATTTTGTTCCATTTATGTGGGGTGAAATATTCCATCCTTCATTGCCGCGTCTATTATGTTTCTCTTCTCTCTCGCACCGTCGGTACTTTTCTTATTTATTATTGTAAATTAATTGTAACGTTTTTAATCGTATTTTTTCTCATCACATATTAAATGTTTAATAATTGTTTTTACGCATTATTCTTAGTAGTACATGTATTTTCCAGTTTAAAATAAATTTCATTAACAGTAGGAACTGCCTAATAAAATAATATTTATTCCTTTTGTCTTAAAAATAATTTTTATTCAGATAAAATTTGTATATGAAACCTACGTTTTATTATGTGGCAAAATAATTTATTTTACTTTCTACGGTAAATTATACGTGCTTAATCTGGATAGTGTACATTTCATTATACTTTTCATTACATTATTTCAAAACATTTCATTATTTAAGATGAATAGTTTAAAATCAGTTGGATGATATAATAAAATACGATGGCAAAAGTTTCGCTTATTTATTTAATATATGAAACGAATTCTCTTGTTTTTCATCTTTTGAATGTACTTTTGCAATTTACAGACATTGCGTTGCGAGATGGACTAGAATCTAATTCAGACAAAATGAGTTCTGCATCTACAACAAATAGTAAAATTAATGAACTTTCAAATTGGGAAACAAAATCCGAACAAGGTCAAGTGGATAAAATGAAATCCAAGTGTGGTGTTAAAACACTTTATGTAAGACCCCAAACGAAGAAGTCTATTAGAAGAAGTAAAACTAACTTTAGCAATATGAAGTCGACAGATACTATACTCTCAATTCTCCCAAAAATGTCATTTGTTGATACTGATGATGGTACAGGAATAAACATCATTGAAATACCACTGGATTTTTCTGATGGTTTTACAAAACATAAAGCAGATGTCCCAGTTTCTGAGAACAGAAGGATCTCAGACGCACAGTTTGGCTTAGGCCCACTATTCAATTCACATAGCTATCTATATCGTGATGATACGGAAATGTACATAGACAAAAATCGACCTTCGAGCAAAAAATTGATAGAGGAATACAAACTGACGTGGGGACCACCGGACAAGAAAGATGACACTCTTCTTGACATATCACCGATTGGATCAGAATTCCCTTCCGATCATCTTCATTCACCAGCCGATTCTATTTGCGTGAATGAATTTGTGGCAAAAATTGATTCTATCACATTTCGTGACAAGCCGACTTGCAGCCATAGTTACGTAAAAAGTCCTATTGAAACAACATGTGAGAATACACAGAGAAATGCCGATATTAGTTGTAAAATAAGGAATCTTAAAGTTAAAAAATGGGATTGGGATAACATAAATTGTGCTGACGATATTCCAGCGTGGTTTCTCAATCTTATTGAAGGACATTATACTAAGAAATATAAAGAAGGTAAGTAAAGGTACAGAAAAATCGTAGAGGAAATTATTGTAATCTTTTTATACCCTTTTAAACCATATAACCTTCATCTTTACTTTAGTACATATCAATCTTTATTTACCGGTTATACAGGAAAAAGAAGGAACCCGACTATTTAATGCAATTCAGACTATTTATATACGATGCGTACTAAGACTGCAACATAGTAACAGAAGCTGGTAAAAAACAAGAATCATGAAAGCATAAAATAACTCAAGGCTTGAACCAACATAGAAATCTACCTATTGCAAATTGATTATTTATGCAATTTTCGTTATATTACCTTATATAGCTATAAGTATAGATTTTTAAAATGTACATTGTTATTATTGCACACAGATATGTACGAACATTTAGTTAGAAATACATTATGATATTTTGTAACTTGTATTTCTATCATTCATGGAGATACATTCCACGTTTCATATCATGCATATTGTAAATTTCATTGTATTATTTTCCAGTGACCAATTTGAATTTCAATATGTTAAGATATTTATACTACAGATATATTTTATATTTAAGTCATATTTTAACTTACTAAGGAGTTCACTTTAGTAAAACAAGGTTACTAAGTAGTTGACCAAAGAAGAAACATAAATTTTAAAGTGGAGTGATCTATGCGAACAGAAGTAGATTACGTTCAAAACACCCGCGAAAATTAAGAAATTGTATACAAATAATAATAATAATTATTATTATTATTAGGTGAAGATTGTTTTCTTTATGATAATAATAATAATAATTATTATTATTATCATAAAGAGAAAATTCTTCACCTACACCTTTCAGGAAGACACTCCCTATTACAAATATGAACCTCCACCTGTCACTGAAAATGTCAACTGGAAATTTTACTGGGACAGAGAAATTAGAACTGACATAACCACACCAGCAAACTTCCCTGACATCATGTTCCTAGACCGAAATAAGAAGGAAATTCATTTAATTGATGTTGCCACTCCATTGACTCACAGAAGTGACAGAACTTACAGTTTAAAAATTAGCTAATACAAGACTTGGCTAACCATCTCAAGAAAATCTGGAGAGTGGAGAAAGTTATTATTCGACCTCTAGTGATTTCGGCAACAGGAATTATATCGTATTCCACAAAATGCCATTTGGATATACTAGGAGCAGCAAATACACTGACCAATATGCAGAAATCCGTTATCCTTGCCACTCGACACATTGAAGAGTTTGATTAAACTTGACTATGTCCGCTTATCAAGTGGAAAATATCCAGTTGCAAGCTGTGGAAAACAGTAATTTTATTATTATTATATTTAAGGGTTGGTGTGAATATAAATACGCAACTCACGATTCTCGAAGTGTTCAAATGAAATCCATTCCATTTTACTCATGTCTAAAATAGGATAGACAAAGGATATGCTTCTGAAACTCTCAAAGCTTAACTCACACTTGCAATTTATTCAGATCCTTGTGTCCACAAAATAAACTGCCCAGCTGCAGTGCAGATTAGTCAACTTGTTCTTGCTAACTTTGTTCGCTGGCAAATTAATAATGAGTTGAAATGCCAGTTGGGAGGTGTTGTTAAGTGAAAGGAAGATTTTAGGTCAGTCTCTTCCAAAATGTGGATTGTTATGTAGCACATGTTTTATCATTTAGATGACTTATCCTCTTATATGAAAACCCGTCGATCTCATACATATTCATGTTGCACAAATATATTTCACTTAATGAAATTCTTTTAATTCTTCTGGCAACCGAATATTACAGCACTTAACAAGGCAGTTTTTAAGTTCTTGTATATTTGTTTCTTATTTCAAAATGTCCTCTAATATGTTCTTGTATTCCTAGCATGTACTTGTTAACTTCAAGTTCTTAAAAATATGGCACAAAACAGCTTATTTATCACGTTTTATATAAAGCATAAGTAAACTTGAGAGACTCGTATTTTTCGTATTTCATGGACGGGAGTTTGATTCAATTTTTAATAACATTGTTTTCTCATAAACAATGCTATTACTTGCGTAATTTTATGATTATATGACGAGAAGTTTTACGAAAATTGTTGTCAAGAATACTGTAGTTGAATGTAACAAACTATTAATGAATTAAGTTCCGTGAATTAAAGAATTTAACTTACTCTTTGGATGTTGATTCTAGATATAAAATTGTGATATAGATATTGTGCTAAACCTATTGTTTGTAATAATTACACATTTTAAGAGGCTTTAATCTTAACTACTTATTTTGAGAAGAAGGTATCCGTGCTAGAAAATGGGAGTAACCCCAGAAAAGCTGCCGCTAACCCCGTTTCGTTCACTATCACGAATTCTATTTCGATCACACAGGGTTTGAACAAGTATCACCAGATGTTAAAGGTGAGTATGGGTCGCCTCATAAAGCCACGCAACAAATTAATCAATGTACATAAAAAATAACCATACAACTATATACATCGTCTCCAATATTAAAATGTGAGACACAAATGGATGCAACATCTCGAGTGTTTATTGCACCTTTTCCATTCGAGGAGGGGATGGAAGGAATCGCAACGAAGAGTTCTCATTCTACGCGCAGCTCTCTCGCAAACATCGCTGCTCCACAAGGGAGTTGGAAGAATGGATGCGGAGCGTCATTTCCACAATCTCCCCTACTTCTTTGTAACGGTCCGCAGAAACAGCTTTTTGCAGAACGGCGCATGATGGCGGAATTGAGGAGATGGGGCTGGAATAAGTGAGGAGACGTTTTCAGGAGGGTTGGAGGGATGGGTCGAAAAACAGTGAATGCGGAATATGTGATGTTGAAGGAAGGAATGAGATATTGACGAGCGAGCGAAGAGAACGAATGGTAGAGTAAGCAAAAATAAACACTCCTGAGAAAAATGAAGCGATCTCCAAAGAAAAATTGGGATGGCTAAAAAGCAGGATCAGGAAAAAAGCTAGAAATTCGAGGTGAAATTATTGTGTTGTGCACGATACATTGCTACGGGTCCCCATTCCGCCTACTTAAACTTAATATTATACGAATCGAACATAGCGGGATTGAGTAGTGCAGGGTCATAAATGCATACGGGTCAAGATGCAAGATAATTCGATGCGGTAAAACCTTCTGTGTTGTACCTAATCTAGAGTTCATGATAAATTCGTGAAGATGGAGTATGGTTGTCTTTCACGGTTGATCTTATACTTTTTGAAACAAGAAACAATTATATGTTTCATTGTGACGACAAAAGTAAAAGAACATTACTTTTGAAATGGGCCTCCTTTGCTCGTCTCGGTCGTTACACTTGTTTCTCCCCAACTAATCAGCAGAAAATATCTACCTCTGCCTGCAAAATATACAATGTCTATATTATATTATTCTGTCAAAATCACTGTATAACAAGAATATGACTGTATCACAAGGGTTTTGGTTCAAAAACACATTCATTATTTGATAAGATTTTATTATTCAAGGTAAGGGTCAGTGTCTAATTCAGTTTCAGTAATCAGGAAATTTTATCAAATGAAAAAAAAAATTATACTATTTAAATCTGTTAGTGTTTCAGGTTACCTCTCGTAAGCTAGCAACACGCGTTTCATTATTTCACGCTTTCTACGCTGGCTGCTAAGTCTGGCATAAGTGCTTCCACCACAACATGCATTAGAGAGTGCGCGTCTGCCAAAAGTCTTTCGAATCGGGTTGGCGGGCACGGCCTCCTGGGAAGGTTTTTACACGAAAAACAAAAGGCAGCGACCTGTGTTGTTGCTGCGGTCGTTGAGCTTTTGCCCTCTTCCCTATGACCTCGCCACAATCGCTGTGTCCCCGGAGCCTAGGAAAGTACGCTGACTGTTTATATATAGAGCTTTTGTGAGACTTAATGAATATTTCTTACTAAACATAAGTACCAAAACAGGGCGTAGATTTGAGCAGATTCATCGTATAATAGCTTATTTCAGAATTATTTCAGTTGTCTTCCTTTCTACTTATAACGTACAGATATTTAAGATGTTCTCACGAGTGGAATTAATACTACATCGAAATATTATAGGTTATTACACGGAAAAAAATTAGTTGGAGAGCCCAGCCTAAATTAGGTGTGATAGCTCACGCGTTGACTGTCTAGAGAACAGACAACACTGTTGACCCATTGACTTCTAAACGGTATGAAATCACAAATGTCTGAATTTTCAAACTCCTCTTCTGAAATTTGTGATAACATTTTAATAGATTTTAAATAACAGTGTTCATTCTGTATTTATTTTTTCATATGAAATGTTATTTACAGCGCCAAATATTGATATCAAGCATTTTTAATATTGTTGATGAAAAGATTCATCAATATATGTCAAAATATTCATCAACAAGATATCAAAACAATTTTTCCTAAAGAATGTGATAAATGCTAGTAAATTAGGTGGTGAAAAGAATGGCTTCATATTTTACTATTATGTCATTTTACTAGAATTCATTTTTGAAGTGCGTTAATAGAAGAGCTCTACAAAATCAATAATATATTTTTATTGTGTCAAGTCAAAACTGTTTTGTAGTGCCTAACCTACATTTTGTTAAATTATTATGATTAAAATATAACTTAAAGAGTCGTTAATAGGGAATTAATTGAACGAGAAAAAATAAGTTGGATAGCTCAGCCTAAAGTTAGCTGTGACAGTTCATACGTTGGCTGTCTAGCGGACAGACAGCACCGTTAGCTGCCACAGCTTACTCTATAGCTGTCCTAAAAGGGTTTTCGTCTGATGGAGACCATATTTCTATCAACGCGAAAGCTGACGCTGTTTTGTCTGAGAGGAAGAAAGTTAAATCAACAGCTATAGCTTATGTGTTTTGCTCGCAACAGCTCAGCCCCACTCAAAAATCTGACATAGCTACAAGAACTGTTGTTTGTTCCTCCCAGCCGATCCCGTTTGTAGTTGCCGCTAAATGAAAGTCGGCTGCGCTGCTTCTATGTATTCGGTTAGTTGACTCATGACTGAGGCGACGCAGCCTGAGCAATTGTTTTACGGAGTCGAATCGACCATGGCTTTCACAACTATGAATAGTTGTTTGCTTGAACAAAATTATTCATTACAACAATTATTCATTACGACGCCATCCCGACGTTGCATCGCCCGAAATGTGAAGTCTAGACGACGAAAATTTACAGTGTTTTCTCGATGTCGAGCAGCCGTACACTGATGATGTTTTGAATTTCTGAGAGTTAATGTTAGTAAATACCTAATTATTATTTTAAATAATGATATTTTCAAGTGTATTAACCTAATAAGAATAAATTTCAAGTATATTCAAAATGAAGAAACGTTTGGATAAATAAAAATTATTTTCTTGGTATTTAAAGATATGTTTTTCTAGATTTTAGAGATGATTACTATTTTACGTATTACTTTTCATGGTACCAATACAGTGGTGTCAACTCTTAGACAGCGTAACGCAAGAGAATAAAATATTGTACTCCAGTAGCTCAGTGGTAGTGTTCGCGTCTTCAGAGAGAAAGAACCCTGGATGGAATACTGACATCGAAAAGAAGAATGAAGAAGGACATAAAAAAGAAAAAAAAGAACGGTTGCTGTACACCTGTGATTAAACAAGGTAAGACCATGAAATTGTAATAAAAATAAATGCTGTTAAGAAAGCCGTACAGAGAAGAAAGTATGCAGATTAGTTGACGTCGACTCACGTCAAATAAATATTACATGCTTACTGGTTGGCAACATCCTCTACTTTAGAGTCCCTTTTCTTATCCTGTAGATTAGCTACTTAAGCTGTGAAAGCTATTACTGTGCGCTGTGGTACTGAATGACGAAAATTCACGTAATAGCAGATGGAAGCTAACTCTGCAACTCATTAGTTGTCTGTCCGGTTGGCAGCCAATTCATTAGCTTCCCCAGGTCAGGTATTATTTTCCGTGTAGACCAAAATAAACGTGAACCAAGATCTAAAGGAAAATTTTTCTGTATTTTATACAAAGATTGCTGTAAAGCTTAAGTGATTAAATTGTTGGCCTTTAGTGCCATGTCATATCCAGTGGAGAAAAAATGCAAAAAAAATTAAAACAGTTTAGATATGTGTTTGGTTAGGTAAATTTATTAAGACCTAAATTATTCTTCAGAGAACATAGTTGCTTTCGTTTGAATTGATGATAAAGGTTTTCGATATGATTTTTATTTCAATTTTTTTATAACGATTTACGGTCATTGTCATGAAGAAGCACTATTTGAGGAATATCGAATCGTCAGGAATCAATCTTATCCGCAAAGTGGTAAATATTACAAATGCATTATTTAGAGTCACTCAAATAATGTTATGTTTAATATACGTGAATTAAGTTTGAACGGGAATCCACTACACATTCTTAAAGTCGTTTCATTTTTTGCTGTAATTACATCACTCAGTGCAGAAGTTAGGGGTCTGGAGAGAGAAAATCTGCAAAACTTTGCTTAGATTTATTGCATGTGAAATTTATACATGTAAAGATAATTCTTTCGGTCATGAATAGCTAGATACGGATCTCCCATTTAGTATTCTAAGCAATAAATATAAAAGAGCAAAATGACAAACAATACTAAAAATGACTTACTAGCGATGTGTTTTACTCACAGAATGAAGAGTATGAGCATGATTTATATACCTGAAACAAGGAAAAAGTGGGTAGATTAATAACTTTTGTACACAAAGTCAAATCATAAATTAAAAATAACGACAAAAATATATTGATTATGCACCACATAGATTGGAACTATTATTATAATATTTAACTCATTTAATTAAGTTTTTATATAATTAAGAGTTGATATCCTTTACATCCTGTAGAACATAAAATGAAATCCCTACTGACTGAATTTTTCCATGTTTCATTCTAAATCGCGGAGAGTTTTGATCGAAGAGATAAAAAAGTACTAAAAATGGATTCGGGGAGCAGTTTTATTCAGTTTGTCTCTTGAGCGTGTAAAACATTCAAGGGTGAATATTTAAGCGTTGCAAATATTTCCACTCGTAAATTAAAAAGGAATACTTACAGGGACTTCAAACATTTATTTCGTTCAGCGTCGTCTGCTCGCATTTCTAAAACGTCTTTCATAATCTTCTTATCCTTATGTTCCAGGTAAAACGAATATTTTTTTTTTATATTCAACAGTTACACGTTTTTATAACTCGACACTCTTCATCTCACATTATACCTCCCTGTGGAATATATCTGTGTGAAAATGACATGATTTGGATTAAATTAAATGATGTATGAAAACTTTGGAAAATTTGTTTTTATATTTCTGGTATCAAAACAATGTATGGTCGCAAGACTGTCTTCTACTATCTCCTATGTCAAGTTATGTTCCGTTTCAAATTTCCAATGAATTGTTCCAATCTATTTTTAGCGTGCCTCAGACATCCAACAGTTATCTGAGGGGAAAAAAAGTACAGTGGCCCAAGGAAGTCTGATGGTTCAAAAGAGAAAATTTAATCATTTCTTTTTCTCAAATAATGTTGCAAAGAAACTAAAATATGTCTTTCTGATTTCCAGAAACTGCTATTTTATCGTAAAATTAAATTTTTCTGAAAGAATTGATGAAGATGATTTTGAACAAAACGTTTTTACAAGTCCGATCAATGAGATCAATTTCTCACAAGACTTTGTATACTCAAATGCAAAATGAAGAATTTACATTCGTTAAAGAAATTCCGTTAAGTATCCCTACGAAGATTTGTTTCTTGAAACAGATTAGTAACAAAATACCTAGAATGTAAATTGAATATAAAAAGAAACATATTACAATCCTAATATTGGATAAATTATACCGACACGTTTTACATTTTAAAATTAAGGTGATTCATTTTTTCAGTGCCATGAGAACGTAAAATTTCTTCAAAATAAAAATCGCTATTATGATTTCTCATATAACATTTGTATTATTATGATATAAATCTCTCAAAGACCACCTCAGAGGTCTTTGGATCTCGCAAGTTGAATGAAAATGGAAGACGGACCCAGAAGGTGAAGGGGATGGCTCAATTGGTTAGCGCATGTGCGCGTTAAACACAAGGTCCGGAGATCGAATCTAGGTCTCGTCTTCCATTTTCATTCAACATAACATAATTAATATTATTTTGATATAAATTATGAATTATCATCATGTTTAGAATGTGGATATATGTTATTATATTGTCTACGTATTCAAACAAACCAATGCCTGATAAAAAAAATTAATGCATATTAATATAATTAAAAAACAGGATAGCACTTTCGTCATAAAATTACCCCCTTCTCTTAATGTTAGTACTACCAAACAAATTGTAAAAAAGTTTTTTGCGACTTTTTTCACCGAATGTTTTTTGATAAGGTTGAAAATATTGTTTTCGGATCAAATAGATAGGCCTAATGTTTTGCTGGATTTAATTTATTGTATGTACTTAGCAAGTAAATAAATATTTCTTTTATTGCTGATATTTCGATTGAATGAAAAGTAAATTATTTTTGATTGCGTTATTTTATGAACTTAAACGAAGCAAACTACTCTTGGAAAATGGGTCAAAAGCACAAATGGTGTTATAAAATGCATAATAGGTCATGAAACATTAGTTAATATGTAAAATAATATACAATATACATTAAAATTAAGAAATAAATTTTGCTAAGGGGAAACAAAAAGTGCCTAGGTTGTGTTGATAAGACAATTTACTTTTAAAAGGTATTAAATGTATAACCCAAAATAACAATATTCACAGAAATAATTAGACTGAACGCCGGCTAAAATTGAAAAGAAAGAAATTGCGAAATGTTAAGTTAAGAAAGTCAGGTTAACGATTTAAGTTATGTAAATCATTTGCAACTAAAACTTAAAACTTCAATATCTAAAAATCTAATTTCGCATATGTGCCACAACTGATTTCTTTAAATACCTTGAACTTTGAATATACGTGTTGGAAACATATTCATGACAATATTTTAGATGTGAAAGTTAAGCGAAAATAGTAGTTTTCAATGTGAAAAGAGCTTTACCGATAAAAACATAATTTGGGGACAAAATATTGTTTACAGTAAGTGAGTGATCACTACATACATTTTCTAGATTTATTGCATTTGTTAATGTACGCTGATAGTATTTTATAAGAAATTTTCTATTAAGTACAACTAAGCATTTAATGAATAAAAAATAGATTCGTGTACAAGTACTCAAGTCTAAACGTGAACTAATATTTGCGGTATCAGGTGACATCTCGTGTATATGCATATTACAGAGAATAACTAGAAATTACCATCTGTCCTTTCCAGTCTGCTTAAGATTGGTAATGGGGAGAGCATATATGCCTGGCTCATACGAAATAACTACATTGGTGTGACATAAACAAAACATGTGGAGCTGTAAACATGTAAATGACTTCAATTGTAGGTTTGATGGTATCCAATTCGTAATATTTGTCTTGAACTGGAATTGAATCGGGTGCATGTAACATTTGGACATAGGCCATGCACTATAAAAATTTTCTTTAAGACAAATACATAATAATTTAAGGACTACCAGAAACTATTGCATCACTTTTTGCAATACGTATTATCGATTCGAAAAAAAAACCTATTATTCGTGCCACAACACAAAAATTAACAGTAAACTCAGTGAGACCACTGACTTCAGTAAAAAAAAATCTTGTTTGAAATTATCTCAAATCTTCTGAGATATTTTGAAAAATAAATACAGTTTTAACAAAACATCCAGATTTCACAAGAATTGTAAAATGATTTGTACCAATTTTTTAATTCCCACTTACTAGTTACAAGCCTTAGAAAAACACCTTGTTTCATATCTCAAAACTCCGCCGCGAACCTGTAGAGTGCTACGATTATCCCCATCGCCAAAACCACACGCAGCAATTTGCGCGCAAAACATTCCCGTTTCCAGCTGAACCCTGTTCACTTACTCCGCCCCTCCCGCCCCTATTCCGTATACCCACACTCTGCACTGATGCAGCGCTATCACCCGCAAAAGCTGCCACGAACGGCCACCCTTGTGCCTCTCCTCTCCGTGGTTGAGTACCCTTCCCTCTCCCTGCTGCACCGGAACCACCGCTGCCACCAGCTCGCGCGCTTGTGGGCCGCGGTCGTTGTGTTGCACCTAAGCCGATTATGCCGAGGGCGCTACTGTACCACGGGACTGTAGTGGGTGGATGCCGTGTATGGGTTAAGAGGACACGCGGAGGAAATGCGCGAGGAGGGATAAGTGTTACTAAAGGGAGTGTCGGGTAGGTGGAAATGGAATATTCGAAATTTGAAGAAATGATTAACCACTTCAAGGAAGTATCCTTGTGCTCTTAACAACTTTTCGTGTATTTCTCACCAATTTTTTATTTGTGTACAGAACTAACATAATTCTTTTTTCTGTGAACAATTACATAGAGAAATATCAGTACTTCTTACATATCATTCAGTGAAATGCGTTTATATCGCTCGGAATACATTGTACTCTACACATTTTAAAATAGAAAACAGAAAAAAAGTATTCAAACAGTAATTATATGTTTATTGTAGAAAGCGTGTAGCATACTAGCATTAATTTTGAAGGTCAAAGATTTTCATTATTATGTTTATCAAAGCTAAGCATTTCATTAGAAATTGCTTGTAATTCTACAAAATGTAACAGATGTGAATTTATGTAATTTGATAGCAATTGGTTATGGAGCGAAGCAAACTCTGATCAATGTTGGATGAAACAAGTGTACTACATAATACGAATGCTGAATCCATAATCAGTAAGTTGTGAGTGGTGTATTGTGAAATGAATGTGAAGTTAGTAAACAAATTAAGATTCAGATAATAAATCGAGGAATTTAATGGTATCCTGTGTACCAGAGACATGCTTGAGCATGATTGTATTCATGAGGGTGAGATTCATAAGACAAATACAAGAACCAATAAAAGTTTTGAGATTCGAGATCCAAATACTACATTATATTGCACTCCCTCGAATCTTTCCAATGATAACACCATCAATAAGTCACATTGAACGTAATCAATGTGGTATTGAACTTCTCATAAATGTGAAATTAAAAACACTATTTAGATTACAAAGTGTTAAGCGTGTAAGTAGCTGATACTTTTTGGAAGTTGAGCTGTCTCGGTTTAGTTGCGTTGAAAGATTAAAATCTAATGTTTTACTCTCGTTTTGTGATCTTCTTCGGAACAATGTTGAAGCGTTAGATTTCAACCTTTCGACATGGAGTCTTCTAGACAGCTCAACTCCCATCAACTCTGAGGAATTTGCTTTAAACAAGGAGAACCACATTCGGTTTACGGTTAGTATGAAATATTGATGAATCTTCCTTTGACATTGTGAAAAGGTCTCCGGCTACGAATCCGCACGTCAGGTTCAAGTGATGACGCTTAAACACGAAGCAACTATAGTTGACATTTCGTGTTGAATTATTAAGTGCCACCTGAAGAACTCTATTCAAACCCTACGCCAAAGCAGGGGTCCAGTAACATAGTAAGTCACAAAACACCCGACGCTTAGGATGGAGGAAACAATCGCAGTTTGACGGGACGTAAGTACGAAACCAACCGGCAGCAGACTGAAAGGATGGCGGTGGCGGTGGACGCGACGGCGGGCGGGTGGGCGGGTGGGCGGGTGGGCATGGCGATGTCGGTGGATGCTGCAGTTGGTGGTGCCACGTCTCTGTGCACGGCGCATGCGCCATGGCCTCACGTACCGCCCACGCTCATCTCCCGCCGCCGCAACACGCACCACCCACGTCGCCTTTGCCGCGCCCAGCTTTCTCTCTTTCTCACTCAGTGCATCGGTCCGTTGCATAGGAATTCTTCAGTGAAAGAGATGGCAGACGCAAAGAACAGTATACTTGCGGGTTTCGAGAAATAGAGAAAATAGTACTTCGGTGGATGGGAGTTGTGTTATCTTTTGTTCACATACAGAATTCTGCTACATAAAATACAATTATATACTTCACGTACAACCACATAGACAGGGTAACTCGTGATGTCTGGGTTCCCACATTTTTTATAAGTTGTTATGAAAATACTTTATCTAAAAATATTGTTAATTTACAATTTGATATGTAATTGAACAAATTAAAAATATTAAAAGGAAAAATAGCTTCAAAGTCAACACCAGTTACATTTTGGTTAGAATTCTGTTCTCCTTCCGATAGAAAAGGTTCTTTGTCTGCGGACTTTTTCAGATAATGCCGTGAAGAAACGGGTCAACACTTACATAGCCACGAACATAAGTTGCACAGTTATCTTCAAATAATTTAAATAACTTGGAAAATACTTTCATTTCACTAGTCTTCTTCACAAGCTGCCCGTGTAGTAACTAAATTAGTTTTCATCGTTTACATTGATTGTGAGAAATGATTTAACATTTGGGTTAATAATATGAAGATACCTTTTGTATCATCTTTATAAATTTCACTTCTTGTCGAAAAATAATAGAAACTAAAATTTGAATTTCCTTACCTAATTTCCTCGATATTTATGGCAACATACTAAGAATTAGCTATAACACAGTACACAATATCTTGAATGAACTAATAAAATCAATAAGTTCGTGAAATATGGCATACATAGAAAAAACACAAATATTACATGCAAACACATTTCATATTTGTATTATTTATATCACAGATATATCCTACCCAACAATACATCACGACGACTCCGCTTAACATCTGAGGACACTTCATCATTGCTTTATGTCCCAGTGGCATAGTGTAATGCATTAAATCTCACATTTTTCGAATTTCTATCTGGCGTCAGCAGTATATGTTGTGACAATACATCGCACCAGACGTCTCCTTGGGAACCAGAGGCAGTCTGTGGTGTCACAGGGTCGCCAACGGCGGAAATGGGGGCGCTGTGGGGGGTCTTAGGGAGCTGTCACGAACCACTCTCTCATGGGGAGGGCTGCGATCGGTGAAACGACAGAGTGGGCGTAGGCAGGTGGTATTTGATGTCGCTGACTCGGTGTAATTGTGGAGTGGTAATAGGTAGATTGTGAGGTGAATGAGGATAAAATAATTGAAAGGATTGTGTTTTAATAGCATGGGAGGAACACATGAGGGAAACAGCACCTGTGACATGCTTCTCCCACTAATGCGCTTTTAACCGAACGACATAGTACGAAAACAATCTGGAGATGAGGAAATACTGGGAATGGAAGAGAGGTTGGTAGTGCTTAGGATAAGGAATTAACCGGATATAGATCAAGAAAAGGAATATGAAGACTCCATGATCCTATTGAAAGTTTTATTAATGGAATAGAAATAATGTAAAGTCAAGGAATGGAAGTATTTTAATGAATAAATAGAGATATTTGCTAGGCCAAATGTTAATATTTTTACGTACAGTGCACGAACAACTTGACGAGCATATTCATGTCAGTGTTAGAGCCACTTATTATAAAAAAGTTTCCGGCTTATAATTTAGGAAGTATCTTTATATAAAACACATGGATTGTATATCTCAACATTGTAACACACGGACGGTAAGTTTATAATTATAATTAAAATGTTTATAATTAAAACAGCGATCAAAGTTTCTGCAGCAAGGGATATGATTTGAGACGAGGCCGCCACAGGTGTATTCGTGTGTATTAAATGAAATGAGGATACGATGATAGCAGGGCTGAGCTCTGAGCGACAGGTCGGAGTTTGTGGCTGGGGAAATCGTGTAGTGCACGCAGCACCAGGGCGGCAGGGTTGCGTTTCCAGGGCTCCGGGTCGTCCCGTCATTTTGGCAGCAATCCCAAATCCATGCTAGGCTGGGACTACGGGAGGGTTGTCCGGAGGAGAAATGCTGGAGGCAACGATGGAGGAAGGGGAAGGCTGAACAATGGAAAGGTAAAAGAGGAAAGCAAAAAGCGAGAAATTGCTGAAGTGGTGATTTGAAACGTTCTTTCTGAAAGTTCTTATCTTCGTGGAAGGAAATGGTTGACTTGTGATCGCAAATATGTGAAAGAACGTGCGTGGAATGAATATTACAAGAATGAGAAAAGCAACTGAAGGAAGGGACGTAAGTCAATATTCATTAATCTTGTATTTCTCATCATTAGAAAGGCCAGAGGTGTAATATGAATCTGAATTGTTAATGCATCATGTGTTTCACAATAGCAGGGAAATATTGTGAACGACAGAAAAACGTTATATCAAGTCCGCTATTAATATGAGTTACTGTTGTTTTGAGCAATGAGCTAGTCTGCCTTTTCTACGCTTTCATGATGTTATGAACAATCGGTTTTATTGGTTCTTTATTTACTTACAGAAGTATAAAAGAGAAATGATATTACGTTTTGTAATTCATGAGCTTAACTTAAGAGAGAAAGAAACAATATTGAATTAATATTACAAATATTGTTAATTGTCTCCAACTGATAAATCATCAAAATGTTCAGGTACAAAAGTTACCTACACCCACAAAATACTTAAACATACATTTATATAACACTTTCTTGATACAATAATAATTTATACATAAATTTATAAAACATTGCATATAGTTTATTGATGTTGATATTAATGGTTTACATATATTGATGAAAAAAAATCAATTATTAAGTGCTCACAAAATTAAATTTTATGTATCTTTTTATTTGATACAATAAACCGGTTGACCAACGTTCAATTTTTTTGAAACTAGGATCATAAATTTTATTCATAATGTTGTCCCAATGTTTTAGAAGTCCAGCATACATGGAACCTAAGCTAACCTAATACTTGTATCTTTATCATTATATCTTAAAATATAATTTCAACTCCGGAAACATTGCTCACTTGAATAAAAATAATGTAGGTTTATTCGGTATTTCTGCATATTTTTAGGTTACAAAACCCAACTAAACTAAATTTCCCCAAGTTAAGAGTTCTTACTTCATCCTAACGTGAGTCCAAATGTCCGTAAATTTTCAAATTCCTCTCAGTTTGGTAAAAAAATAAAAATTATAGATTTAAAGAAGCAGGGGAGAGAACTGCGTCGTAAGGTGAATAAGCATGGATGACATGCATGGTGAAAGGTGGTGAGCATGAATTGTGCTAGATGTTGGAGAAAGTGTATTCTGCCACGCTGCGACTGTACGGATGACGTCTACTGATAGACAGACACTATGTATATCTGGACTCCAGGTTTCTTCAAATCCCTTCGATAAAACTCCACAATAATTTCTTGTTATGCAATAGTCCCCGAAGATAAGGATTATGGTCTAAACGTTTGAAGTTAAATGAAATGCAGCAAAACATGACTTACAAGAAGGACTATCACAAATTATAAGTTTGACTCAAGTATATTTCATTACTATATATTTAGAATAAACTACACTCAAGAGGAGAAATTTAACTTATCCGTTTGTTCAAAAATCTAGTGCATTGTAACAAATCAGATGTAATATGATACATACGAGAAACTTTAAATTCTGAGTGTATTACCGAACAATTTTATTCTTATCTTAGGAGTGTGCTGAAATGTTAAATCCGCCTTTGCCTTACGGACCTTGATCGATATTGATGAGATGGTCCCTTGCTTGCTTCCGGAGAGTAAATTAGTTATTGTTCTACAGGTGATACACAGTATGTAACTGTTTTTTAAAAAGTCATTATTATTATATTATTATTATCTCTTCTTGAACGCCTTAAATGATATAGAGACCGGTCTTTCATATTTTCTCCGGAGAGCAACCAACTCTCTGAGGAGGAAATATGTTGTGGAGTAATTTTACAACACCTTCCTTAGAATGTACGCAGTTCCGAGGAGAACTATTCCCTGAATATCCTTTTCAAGCAGTGTACCGGGACTCATCGCCAAGTTCTTGGACATTCCGCGAGGTATCATTTCCAGAGCCCCAATGATTATGGCAAAGGCATCTGTTTTCATTTTCATCATACGGCTAACCTCAATAGCAAGGACTTTGTATTTAAGGCGTTTCTCAGCTTCTTTATCGACTATATTTTTGTCACAAGGGACAGATATATCTATTAACAGGACTGACTTTTTCTCTATATCCCTTATAACTATACCTGACCTGTTTGCCAAGATTGTTCTATCCGTATGTATCTGCTTGTCGTAAAACAAGGTTACATTGCCTATGGTCATAACTGGATTTGGAGCATGTTCATATCATTTAGCAGGGATAGTTGGATATTGCAATGCCCGGCATATCTGCCAATGCCCGGCATATCTGCCAATGCCCGGCATATCTGCCAATGCACGTAGCTACAGATGTTATTGTGTCGCCTTAGATATTCGTTTTTCGGTAAATTTCGACACGCAGAGACGATGTGGTCAACCTTTTTAGAGCACTGTTGACATAAGTGGCATCTATCATCGTCTATGGTTTTAAGAACGAACTTATCATAGTGCCTTGTTCTCAATGCTTGGTCCTGGGCTGCAGAAATGACGGCTTCTGTCTCTTATTTCAGTATCCCCCCTCTTAAACTGTAAATGTGAATCAACGTGGGCTTCGCAAGTGTTCATCCATTTGAGAAATTGTCCATGTAAGTTGTTGTTTGCCCAATTTTCCTTGATTTTCTACTGTACAATTATTTTAGCCTTCAACTGGTCTATGAAAGCACTATCTATGCTATTATTAGATTTTTGTAATAATTTACTCAGAATGTCACGTGCACTTCTTACTATTCAATGAACGTTTCCTGTGGCCAGTCTGATGATCTGTTTAAGAAACGGATCTCCACGGTGTGCCATCACAAACTTACCTAGACCCACAATAGCGTTTTGGTACATTGATTCCAACTGCCGAAGTCCCCTTACTCCATCTTTTCGGGACACGTATAAACTAGTAACATGACCTCTAGGATGTAAAACACAGTGAATCGTTAGGAGATTGCGAGTTTTCCGGTCCATTTTCAGAATTTCTTGCTGAGTACAATCTACCAAGTCAAAGCTGTATTCCACAACAGGAACTGCCACACTGCCTATAGCCATTAATTTGTTCTCGCAATTGAGTTCAATTCTCAGAACCTGTCCATCTCTCCTGAAATATTCCATCTGAATAGACTGTTTCATGCTTTTGTGCGAGATAAAATCAAGTTCTTCAATACCCAAGTATTTGTAATATTCTCTTATTATTCGACGTTTAAGATCTCGCTTGTTTACCTCTACAGAGAGAAATTTTGGTTCATTTATCTATTACAAATTCTATGTAATGTCTTCAGTAAATCTATTCACTATGAGCAACATTTCTTCAAGAGTCCTGTCATTTTTGGCGAATAATTTCAGATCATCCATATAAAAGAAATGGCTAAATGGTTTCTCATTTTTGAAGAGTTTGTATTCATAGTCTGGTTGTGTTAATTGCCTTGAGAGTGGGATACGGCACATGCGAAACAAAAGAGGTGATAAGGAATCACCTTGAATGATACCTCTTTTGATATTTATAGTTCTAGATTCCTTTATGAAATCCGGGAGGGATCACCTTCTTGCGCCAGCTTGACATTCCCCTTCTGCAAAATTGGATAATATTTGGGTGTATTGTATAAAGATCAAACGACAACAGGATCAAACAATGAAGAAGACTGTCAAAAGCTTTGAAGTAGTCTATCCATGTTATAGAAAGGTTACGTTTCTTCCCTTTTGCTTGTTTCATTATGATTTTTTCAGGAGTAATGTCTTTGCAGCCATAGGAACCCTTGTGACAACCTTTCTGTTCGTTCGGTAACAAGTTATTTAACTGAAGGTGTTTGTACATTTTGTTTGCAAGAGTTGCGGTCATGATTTTGAGAGAGAACTGACTGGTTTGTTATTGGTCTGTAGTTCTGGACCAGCCTCGTATCTTTGCCTTTTTTGCAAATAATATAAATAATATAATACCCTCTGTCATCAAGTCTGACATGTCTGCGCCTTGGATAATATGGTTTATTGCATTAACCAAATAATTGTGCAGAGGGGTGAATGTTTTGATCCAGAAACAATGAACATTTTCTTTGCCAGTAGCCTTCCAATTTGCCATGCTATTTTTGACATCTAGATGTTCTTCCTTAGTAATTATAGCCATTGAGTCATCGGCTAAATGAATATTGCAAACAGCATCACTATCTGTCTTGATCCAACAAGCCCTTCTGTTGTGTTCTTTTGGATCTTCCCAGATCCCTGACCAGAAGAATTCAATTTAATAAGTTGATGGCTGTTCTGCTTCGGTTGCTCTCGGTGATTGAGTTGTCGGTAAAATCTATCGGTGTCTTTTATAAATAATTGATTCTGATTTTGAAAATTAACCCCTTTATTGTATCGTCTAATTATTTGTGCATATAAGAGTATTTTCTGTTCGAGCTTTTTAATCAGTACATTTCTTGTTTCATCATCAACCACTCCACACAATCGTTCTATGTTCTGAATTTTCCTCTTTACCTGAGTATTATGTCTGTTACTCTCGCCGAGGAGTGCAAGCTCTCTTCTCAGGCGAGCCATGCGACCCTTAATCCGTTTCACACACACTTGTTCCGTCTTGTTGCCTATTATTATTATTATTATTATTATACGTGGATGAATATGTTCCACAGCTTGAAGCTGTATCTTTTCCACTTGACGAACGGACATTGTGAAGTTCAATCCAGCTCTTCTTCTAAAAATTTTCGCACTATGTGGCATGTGTCAAGGATTACGGATTTCTGCATATTGATCAGTATATTGGATGCTCCTAGTATTTCCAATTGGCGTTTTGTGGATTTAGGTATAATGCTAGTAGCCGAAAAAACTATAGGTCGAATAATAAATTTTTCCACTTTCCAGAGTTTCTTGAGTTGGTCAGCCAAGTCCTTGTATTTGCTAATTTTTAAACTGTAAGTTCTCTTTATATTGTAAGTCAATTGAATGGCAAAATCTATTAGATGAATTTCCTTCTTATTTCGGTCTAGGAACATGATGTCAGGGAAGTTTGCTGGTATGGTTATATCAGTTCTAATTTCTCTGTCCCAGTAAAGTTCCCAATTGTTATTTTCAGTGAGAGGTGGAGGTTCGTATTTGTAGTTGGGAGTGCCTGTTTCCTGAAAGGCATTGGTGAAGAATTTTTGCTGCATTGTTGTGCCTTTTTTGTGTGTAATAGTCCAGTCAATGAATGAATATAGAGGGTAGGTTTTTTCATCGGAGATGTGTTGGGAGTAGTAGGAGGTAAACGTACTAAAAGTCCTTGTACGTTACTTACACCTTACGCTTGGGGTGTGGAAAAGTCCCGCATTTTGATTTTTCGGTCTTATCTCGTTTGTATAGTGGGTCATACAAAAAATTACTCGTAGCAATATGCAAGCTTATTAAATTTGCAATCATATTTTTTCTATTACGTTTTTCTATATTTCTTACAGGTTTTTAGATATCTGCACAAGAAAGTCATTATTTTATAAAAGATATACTTTTTTCTTACTTTTTTTGTCAAAGTTTCTTTCTAACTACGTAATCCTTTAATTTATTAAACGTTACAGGAATAATAGTTTCAGAGCATTAAATTAACTTTAAAATTATGTATAGGTTTACTAACCTGGATCAGTATTGTAGCAATTTAAAAAATTAAGTTTTATTTACCTAATTCATCCAATTTGTAAGACAAGCAGGAAGTTCTTCTGTGGAAGGTTCATCATTTTACTTGTGTTAGATGTTGTGTAAAGTAAAACCTCATTATATTAAGCATATAGATGACAACTAAATTACTTCATTATGCCTTACTGAGTGGATCCAGTGTCATACAGAACCATCGTGCACTCAACGAGTCCCCTTGAAAGATGCCTCAGTTAATTTGGAAGGATCTTGACACAACAGTTCTATTATTAGCAGAAAGGTGTAGAACAGTCCTCCATTTCTTCATCACATGGCAAAA
Organism: Laupala kohalensis; assembly: GCA_002313205.1. Classification (NCBI taxonomy): domain Eukaryota; kingdom Metazoa; phylum Arthropoda; class Insecta; order Orthoptera; family Trigonidiidae; genus Laupala; species Laupala kohalensis. The sequence continues at coordinate 656,817 of NNCF01126916.1, read as the reverse complement.
GAAATTTGATACAATTGAATATATTTTATGTATGCTTAAAATATCCTACAGATATGAGTGTGGTATAGAGTCAAATAGCTTCGTATAATTAATATAAGATATACTGATGTTTCACTTCTTGGTTGTTGGCGGGACCGCAGGGGGATCAGTATTCGGTGAGGTATGGGACATTTACGTATACCTCAACGTCCAGACTGACTCCCAGATCTACTCAGTCCGCTGTTAATATGAATACCAGGTCTATTGTGGAGAGAAACCGGTCGGTCCTCCTCCATATGTCAAGGTTAGGAAATTGTAGATCTCTGTCACTTAGAGCCTATTGTGGGACAGATTGACTGTTTTTGAACTAAACCAGAATGAATAATTCAGACATTTAAATAATAAAAAATGTGAGACAATTTAAAAGTATGAAATTGCTAACTCTACTACAATTAACGTCCATTATATAATCTAATTAAATACATAATTCAAAACTTACGATCTTTTATGGGTGAATAATATATACAAAAAATAAATATATTATTCGTCCATAAATGTCGTAAGTTTTCAATTATTAATTTAATGAAATTGCTATCTTGTGTAAAAATGATTTATCTATATAAACTTTTGATTTTTTGAGTAGATGCGATAGAAGAAGATTATACACAAATTGTAAAGGAGATATTAATTTTTAGGAATTCTACAATTGTCCTATAACATCTGTGGCAAAAATATCTGCATAAATGAACTGTGTTTGGGTAGCAATACAATATAGTTTAAACAAAGTGGAGAATAATTTAAAAATAAAAAGTGAATGAAAAAATATCAAATAATCTCAGTTGGATTTGAACAATGTATGTTGTTGTGGATTGAGGCGTAATCTAGACAATTCATAAATTGAATTATCTTGTAGAAAAACATGTTAACTTACACAGAACCACTTCAGAGATAATGACAATCTATGTTTTCAAATAAAAAGTGTAATGAAACTTTAAAAGGTTTAGAAAAATTAACTAAATTTTATAGAATTATAATGTTTATTGCCACTAAGAATTGCCTCTTTGCAATATGTATTAAAGGAAAAAATCTAACTTCCCCCTTCTTCAAATATACGAAAGAAAGTACTTCTAAGTGGAGTGAACAGCTCCCACGTAGCTCTTCAAGCGAGCCATTTTTTATGTCTAACATTTTCCACATGAACGGTTGTGGAACACCGTACCTTGTTTCAGCTCGTACGTCAACTCGCAACGTCATATAGAATTATGTATATTAATTTATTAATACCACAACACTTGACAACGTTTCTTGTATGACAATCTCATTTTAAAAAAATTGTTTTGGTTACCTTGTTTTACAACTGACCCTTCAATCACAAATTTGAATTGTGATGTGCATCTACTTCGATCTTTTTTTAACATAACTTTTTCTATTTTTTCATTACTTTGTGTTAATGAAAACATGAAAGAAATAGAAAGGTAGTTATAATTTCATTTTATGACCAGAGATCCTGATTTTAGTTCAATGTTCACATTTGTATTCAAATAATATGCGTGTCAGTAAATTTAAAACTTTTGTTGTAAGAATATTCATTACATCATTTAACAATATTTATCTTAGAGTCATTATACATGGTGAATTATTTTTTATTTACTAAAAAGTTCATGCTGTACGTTTACTACCGCTTATTATAATTGATATATTGCTTAAAAGAATAATTCATCGAGAAGAAACATTGATGTATTGGTGGAAGATTGTTGCAGGAGTGCTGAACTGGGCTTTGAGGTAGATTTAGAATAAAAACAAAATTTTGTTTATCAGCCACTCCAGCATTATTCAAAAGAATGCAGAAAGCAATTACATTTTCATGCAGTTAATTTCTGGGAGTTAATATGATTCTGGGATATATTAATTCCAAAAAGGAATCCATGTACATGATTTTTGATTAAATTAAATAAATATACCGAATATAAAATTTAATACATTGTGATATTGAATTCTCTCTTTATACATTATTTGTAGCACGTATTCAACGGTAGGAAATTTTGTATAAAATTAGGACAGAAAAGGGTATCGTTTGGAAATAATTACTCTAATTATCAAACAATATCAATGTGACTTGCACGTATAAATTTTAGATCAAACAAATCGTAAACGAACAATCACTTTGTCATTAAAAATAAACAAGAAGTCCAAATACAACCCAGATATATATATCAGGAAAAAAGACTTTTTCTTTAGTTTGGACCACAGAAAAAGAAAACAAGCATAGCTATGAAAACGGCTCATTCTTCACATGACCGTAAGACATGGCAGGAACAGGCAGGGTAGCATTGTGCAGGTGTAAGTTATCCCCTTTCGCGTAGCGCGTCTCCTCTTTATACGCTTGGTGGTGGTTGTGTTCTCTCGCGAACAATGCGTACTAAACGCTTCATCACAACCCTCGTGCAACGGCGTCGCAGCGAGAGGAGTTTGTTTACGAACAGGAAAACGAGAGCATCACTTGGTGGTCGTGTGGACGACAGCGATATATTACAAGGAGGCCTCAGCAACGGTTGACCTCAGCCACTGTACGAATGGTAGATTGTCTTCGTCCGTGGAAAGGTTCCAGAGAAGATTTCAACGGGAAATGCAGTATTGATAGAAAATGAAAAGTGCGTTCGAGATATCTTCATTAAATATTGCCAACAGTTGTGTGCGGGCGTATAATATCTGATATTTAAGATATTGTCAAACTTACATACGACGTCTTTACGTCGATGAACTAAATATCGTACGTCCTGGATACCAATTTATTCAAAAATTTGGATTTGTAGGACATCGCTGTTTGAAAATATGTATGACAATATATTGGCTATAATAATCATTAATTTTTTACACCCGTCACGTCGAACGGCTCCACAACACTCCCCAAAAGTACCCTAGGGATTCATGGAAGGCAGTGCTTCACACTTACGAGGCCTCGGCACTACGAGGAACGGACATTGCCAGCATCTCGTTACAGCCGGTTTGGCCCCAGGATATAATCCAAAATTTTGAAGTAAGTTGAGTAGGCAAGTAGAGTCAGTCTAAATTTGAGGTGTGATTAGCAATCCCCACCCCATCGGGGAATGAATTTCGGACATCCAGCCAGTAACTCAGCGCTCTAAGCACTGAGCCACGATGACTCCGATCATCTTACATCCAATATAACAAAATTATTCCCATCAAAAATGTTGGGGATAAAGTATTGGTGTGGAAGTTAATCATTATGAATTGATATCTAACAAATTGCTAGAGTATTCTGAATTCTACGTTTCTTTGGTTTTCACGTCTATTTTCTCGTCAGTTTCACCTCATTCAGGTTATGTAAGGTAATCTAACAGTTTTATTATAATTTTAAACATTCATTAGTCTCTAAAGCAATTAGCTATATTTGGACTTTAAAATCACGAAAAACAAAAAATCAAAAAAAGGTTCTTGTGTTGTATTTATCAAATCTCTCGTTATAAAATGCCATTTAGGTTCTTTGTAAAGAAAACATTGTTAGAAAAATTCATATATGCTCGCCTATATATTTGAAGTACTTTCGGTCCAAGAGGAGTAGGACATTTTGTGATTGGATTGATTTGGTTAGTTTTGGAACTAATCTAAAATAATGTTTAAAGCGCGGAAGAAAATAAATTATCTCTTGGGTCCTCACACACGCATTCCATTGTCAATAGTACATACTAAAAGTATTTTAAATTTCAAATTACAAGCACGAGTGAACTACACAATAATGGTGGAGCATTTTGTGATGGAACTGCTTCTCTGTAAGTTAATTTGCATAGAACTAATTTCACTTATTCGATTTATGATTTTATCTTCGGCTCTTTTTCTCATCATACGTAAGTTTCATCAATACTTTTTTTTACTGCAAATAAGGGCCACTAGGACATTGATAAACCGCCTCCACATGGTGTTCCCTGGGTAACGCTGAAGGTTTACCACTATAGGCAATCCAGACCGTCTTTTCGACCTCCTGGATACATGGACTATGCATGCTAAAATTTCAAATGGTTCTCTTAAAAACAACCCGACAAAGACTCTTGGTCCCTCACGAATAATCTGCAAAAAAGAATATTGAAGGCATAAGCAAGTCAAAGACCAAATGTCTCTCAAAATTGCTTTTGGAACGTAATATAGATGTAGTCCTACTACAAGAAACACACGCTAGCGACGAATCACAGCTCCAGAATATAGGGTAAATCAATGGGTATAAAGTAATGGGTGCCACGTATCATTCCTAATATGGCACAGCTACGTACGAGTGGAAAAAATTAAAAAATGTAAACTTTGTCTCATCCTCGCAGTCTAATAATATTTTCGCTGTCGCCATAATAGCAGCTGGGTTAAAACAGTAAATGTGTGTAAACTACCCTCTGGTCTTTGGCCATACCCACCACTACCATCTGGAACTGATCCAATCTTGTATGCAGGGGATTTCAATAGCCATCATACCCAATTTATGTTCAGAAAAAGTGATGATAATGGGCGAAAGGTGGTGCAATGGTCTGAGGCTGTGAATACGCACCTTATATTTATTGCTAAACAATAATTCACATTCCGAACAGCGAGGTGGAAGTTTGGGACGAACCCTGACCTGTGATTTGTATCTGCTGACCAACAGAACCAGCCACTGCCTGTCGCACGAACCGTTCTCACAAGGAACTTCCTACACAGCCAACATCGACCTGTATTCCTGGTAGTGGGAACACAAATCCCGATAATTAGGAGCTCCAAGTATCCAAGATAGAACTTTGCTAAGGCGAATTGGTCAAAATATATTTCTTATCTCGATTCAAATATCCAAATCATCACTCCTAAGGCAGAGAACTATCACAAATTTGTAAAAATGGTCATAACAACAGCCAAGAAACATACCAAGACGAGTGAGAAAGGAATATATACCGTGTGAAGCTAATGAACTTCTGGTGGCAGATTACATGAAGAATGCCAAAGCAGACGTTGCAGATGCTTTACTGTATAATCTCGATCAGGCTCGAAAAGAAAAATGAAATAAAACCTACAGGAACTTAAATTTCAAACACTCTAGTAAGAAAGCTTGGAGCCTACTCACGTTTCTTGGCGTCGACTCACATACCAGGAGGAACCCTCCTAACAACAACAGTGACCAAATCGCCAACCGTATTGTTGACATGTCCAGAGCTGTGAAGGACAAGCCATTCTCCACTAGTGTTAAAAGAGAATTTACGAATTTGAAACGCAGTATCAAATCAGTATCAATAGAAACGTTATCAGACAAATGGACCGTTACTGAAATAGATGCTGCTGTCTATCTATGTAAAAACGGGGAGGCGCCCAGTTTTGTCAATATTCACCCTGAGTACCTAGCACATTGTGGTAAGTGCACAATGCACTGGCTGACCATATTTTTATCCGTTACCCTTAATTCCCAAAGACTGTCTAAAGAGTTTAAAAGATCAAAACTCATCACCATTCTCAAACCAGAGAAGCCTGCTGGCCTCCCTGAGAGCTACAGACCAATTTCATTACTAAGTGTTATTTCTAAGTTATTAGAACGTCTAATTTATAATAGAATCTATCCCTTGATCCTGAACACACTACCAATAGAGCAAACTAATTTCCGGTCAAGTCGTAGCTGCGAGGATCAGGTGTTGGCATTAACCATGCACGAGGAAAGAGGATACGAAGAAAGGAAGAAAACCGGGGTGGTGTTAATAGACCTCATTGCGGCATATGATAGAGTATGGAGAGAGAGGGGTTTATGTACACTACTGATAACATAAAAGGGCCCATTTATTTTTCTAAGTCCCACGCTCTGACCAGTTTTGGATCTGTTAGGTTTGCAACGCCTCTCTCCTCTTGCTTCCCCTTCGACAGGGGAAGTTTCGTTCGACCAATCGTAGGTCTATTTGAAACGGCGCCCATATTTGGAAGACTAATAGTACCGCTGGTAAATCGTAACGAGATAAAATGTTTCATTACACCGCTATTAAAGAAATATTTTGTATTTTTTTATTATACACATTTTGGACTTCTATAACAAAAATATTCTGTATATTTTTGACTTCAATAAACTTTACCATTCTCTATATTTAAACGACATATCGAGATTCGTTGTCTCGTAAGGTCTTCATAGGCAATGTAAACGATATTAGAGTTTCTGTAAAAAACGTTTGCGTAATACTGTGATAAAATATAGTTTTTAACAGAATTTGAATATAATTGCAAGATATCGTATGGAATTGGTATAATTCGAATCACAAATTACTTATAAATATTCCTATAATTTCTTATATTTATACAGTGAAGTAAAGAAATCAAATCTCATTGCCTACAAGTGATGTGTATTGTCGAAAGTAATTTCACATAATTTGCGATTCTCTTAAGTTTTTCATATATGTGAAAAGGAATTAAATAAATATAGAAAACGTTTGTCTCAAATATGAACTAATAACACAAAAGTTTAATTCTCGAGTTATAAATAATATAAAACTACTTAAGGAACAAATAAATTACATCTTCTAGTGACATATTTATCCACGATATAACAATTTGGTAGTAATCGTGCAACCTAAAAAAATAATCAGAGGTCAATAATATGAAAACCTCGTTTCAGATATGAATAAATAAAAAAGACAAATCTCTTTTATTTATTCCAATGAAATTGAAACGTATTAGCTCATATTAATACCACAGGTTCTTTTCTTTATCTTTCTTCCTATTTCTTTCTTCCCTTCTTTCTTTCTTTCACTCTTTCTTTCTCTCACTTTTCTCTATCGTTGTTTTACTTTCTCTCTCTATCTTTCTTCCTTTCCCTCTCTCTTCACGTGTATTGTCTAACGTAATTTCACATAATTTGTGATTCTTTTATTTTTTTCATATATGTCAAAAGAAATTAAATAAATATAGAAAACTTTTGGATAAAATATGAATTAATAACACAAAATTGTATTTCTCGTGTTATAAATTACATTAAACCACTCAAGGAACTAATAAATTACATGTTCTAATAAAACAATGATCTACAATATAACACTGGTTGTTATCGTGCATCATATAAAATCGTGATCCGAGATTAATATTACAAAAAACGTGTTTTAGATTACAACAAATATAACTAAACCTGAAATCTCTTTCATTAATTTATTCAAATGAAATTGTGAAATACAACAACAGATTCTTGTTTTCTTTCTTTGTTCCTACTTCTTTGTTTCTTCCTCTCCCTCTCTCTCTTTCTCTTCACCGTCACTGGATACACCGGCATTGGATGTGAATTTGCGACTAAGGACGTTCGTGTGGGTGGAAGATTCCAAATACAATGAGAAACATGAGATACATACTATCTTTTATTCTCCTTTAAAAATAACATTAAAATGACATATCTACAAACACACTCTTTAGATTCTCACCATTGGTAAACGAAAAAATATGCGATGTGGGTGGAAATGAATTCACTGCATCTATACCAAACTTTACCGTTAATTTGGATTAAACATATACTAATCACACTATGAATACAATATATTTAAGAAAAATAAAATAGTTGGAACAGTTTTTGAATATTTTTCAAAAGTATACTTTAACCTTCCAATGAAGTAGCCTTTGCGTTCAAGTAAAGCGAAAGTTTAAATCACCTGCGCAAATTCTCTCTTTCTAGGTATTCCTGGTTGAAATCATTACTTTCATCTACGACTATAAGAAGGAAGGTTTGAAATACCTTATCTGATCTGACGGCCTCGTGTTACTCTGTAGAGGGGGAATTTGAGTGTATGGAGCTTAGTAAAATTGGACGATGCGATTGCTATTTTATTGCTACGAAAACTGTTAGTTTAAATTAATAGAGCACATACCTTTTTATTTAGTAAACATTGTTCTCCAAATGTATAATGTTGTAAATCTAGATGCTATATGAATAAATATTTATTGAGAATATGGTTTGGATATATTTTAGACCCGTTTCCCACTCAATATTTTCATTAAAATAAAGTTTTAATACTTGGGGTATAATTACGAACTCGTGAATTTCTTTTAGTATCATTGTTTTCTTTAAATATAAATTATTTGCTTTTAAATTCAATATACAATTTTTTGCACGTGTTTATTGAAATTTTGAAGTCCTTTTCTAAATTCCTCGTAAAATATATCATTGAACACTTTCATTTACACGTGAAGAAACTAAAATATCGAAACTTAAAGAGAAAACATGAATAGAAATTATTTTATTGAACCTTCGTCCTGTGGTCGGCAGATGAACTTTGTCGTAAAGTGCCATTTACGTTGCCGTGTATGTTGTAATGCTATGTTGCCGAATTGTCACTTGCTCAGCGTATGTTTTAAGATTTTCCTAATCAATGTGAGAGCATGAATGAAGGTTTCGTTCATTACAGCTCTCAAACAGATATTACAAACTGAATTGTGGTATAAACCATTTTCAAAAATCAGTTCACAATTGTCACTTGGATTTGAACTGCACTGTTGTGATTGCTCAGCCAATTACACATTTCCTGGAGGAGGTAAAATATCTGTTGAAAAATTCGAACAAATAAATAGCCACTCAAGCCTGCGTATTTTAGTCGGTTTGACAATGAATGACATTCTTTTTTTCTTGAATTGCCTCTTGCAACACAGCAGGATTTAAGATTTAATAGATTTGTAAGTTACATAAGCAAATGGAGATATAAAATATTTTTTGATGTAGTTGTGGAGTAAATTTGTTTTTGTGACTTCTCTTTTTATTATCTTATTTATTTGGAGCACAGTATTTAGTTTAGAAAAAGTTGTATGCCTTCATTGATTTTAAACTAACAGTATTCGTCGCTATTAATCACTACTGTTAATTTAATAATTTAAACTAACAGTATTCGTATTTGTATGTCATGCTACGTTTTGATGTACGGAGGAGAAAATCTTCATGTCTTTGTTACAATACGACAGTTTTTGACACGATAAAATGAACAAGATAATTAATAATTATTATTTGGTGATAATAATAATAACCTTTAAAGGATATGAGAAATATATTTTTATTTCAAAGAATTAGTGTGTAAAAAATTATATAATTATTCGGAGAGAATAAGGAAAATAGAATAATAATTTTCTACTCAGGCACAATGGCACAGTGGTTAAGTAACTGCCCATTGGGAAGGAAGTATGTAGAGATCTTCCCGAGTTCTAATCTACTTAGCTTTGCATATATATTTTTTTCGTTTCAAACTGTTATCTATAAGACCTAACATCTTCTACACAAAATATCGCTAATCAAGTTAGGGATTTCTTTGTTTTTATTTTTTGAGCCATTAGAGGGCTGTATTGGTCACTCAATAACGAGTCCAATATCCCTCACATGGCAGTAGAATAGTTCACAAGGATTACTACCCTCAGTCCGTGAGAGAAAGGTTCCCCCTCCAAAGAGAAACACGAGGTTATCTGATCAGATAAGATAAGAAATTGGAAACACTACCTACAGACGCAGTTAAAAGAATTTATTTCAACAAGGTATACTAAATAATGATATTATGCAGAGTTATTAAAATAATTCTGAGGATGACGTCAATATGTTTTCAAAGTATAATTCCACTTTGTATTACAAATATTACAAAGTTCTGGTATCAAATAAAATAAATTTAATTATAATTCTACTCTCAACTCAATTAATTATATTATTTATAAATCTATTAAATCTTAAATCCCGCGGTGTTACGAGAGGCAATTCAAGAAAAAAAGAATGTCATTCATTGTCAAACCGACTAAAACACGTAGATTTGAGTGGCTATTTATTTGTTCGAATTTTTCAACAGACATTTTACCTCCTCCAGGAAATGTGTAATTGGCTGAGAACACTAAAGCACATCTATGATTGTTTTGTCACCAAAAAGTGGCCTCGAATCCAATTTTAATCAAAATATTGAGTAGGAAACGGGTCTAATATATATCCAAACTATATTTTCAATAAATATTTATTCATATAGCATCTAGATTTACAACATTATACATTTGGAGAACAATATTTACTAAAGAAAAAGGTATATGCTCTATTAATTATGCAATTTTATTATAAACAATCAATTACTTTATTTTTTGTTAAACAGTCTATTGCAATTTAATCGTATGTGGTCAATGTTGTGATGCTAGTTTAGAATCATCTTCTGGGTCGCTGTATTCTTATTTTGTATTTTTTCTAATTACACTACATTAGTAGATAAATGTATTTTTTCTACAAACGTTAAAAAGGAAAAAAGAAAAGCCTAGATGTTGTGAAGGTTTAGAGTCATAATGCATATTACACTAACATAAAACCAAAATGTATTCCTCTCCACGAGTTTCATTAGAAATCTCTTCGTTGTTCCTGCTCTATCATTTGACAATGAAATATAAAAGTTTCTTCTCTTTGTTAAACGAAATTACGTGTCATTCGCGCCTTCGTTGTTTGTCCGCGAGGAAAATTTCAGCGATCTAAATTTCTAATTTTACAGCCAGTAAAAAGTAGAACGCCATTAAAATATTATGCATGAGTAACTAATATTACAATGAAAAAACATATTTCGTATAATATCAAATATATGTTGAACACTTTCTGAAAATATGAAATTCTCTGTTGAATTGACGGCAAAATGTTACGTTAATTGGAGAAGATTTCTAGATTAAAAAAAAACATGTCTTTAGAATATGACACGGAATAAGAAATACGGGGAACTACAAGTTACAATAACTTAACATATAAAACTAAATACGCCCTTGCTAACTGCCTCGCTCGATTTAAATTTATTGTAAATATTATATTGAATGTCGGACTAATACGTTTATCTTCACAAATGTAACATCCATGTTGCTTGGTAAAAAGTTATATAGCCGCAAAGAATGTTTCTAAATGACAATGTCCGTTCCCTGCTCTGGAAATCAATATATAATACTGAATATTGATACTAACATTATAAATGAGGAGTGAGTTAAGTATGTAGAATATATAAATTATTTCAATTATAAAAAAATTCGTCGAGATTTTCATATTATTGATCTCTGATTATTTTTTTAGGTTGCACGATTACTACCAAATTGTTATATCGTGGATAAATATGTCACTAGAAGATGTAATTTATTTGTTCCTTAAGTAGTTTTATATTATTTATAACTCGAGAATTAAACTTTTGTGTTATTAGTTCATATTTGAGACAAACGTTTTCTATATTTATTTAATTCCTTTTCACATATATGAAAAACGTAAGAGAATCGTAAATTATGTGAAATTACTTTCGACAATACACATTATTTGTAGGCAATGAGATTTGATTTCTTTATTTCACTGTATAAATATAAGAAATTATAGGAATATTTATAAGTAATTTGTGATTCGAATTATACCAATTCCATACGATATCTTGCACTTATATTCAAATTCTGTTAAAAACTATATTTTATCACAGTATTACGCAAACGATTTTTACAGAAACTCTATTATCGTTACATTGCCTATGAAGACCTTACGAGTCAACGAATCTCGATATGTCGTTTAAATATAGAGAATGGTAAAGTTTATTGAAGTCAAGAATATGCAGAATATTTTTGTTATAGAAGTCCAAAATGTGTATTTTAAAATAATACAAAATATTTCTTTTGTCGGGGAAGATTTTTTATTGCTTCACAAGTCTCGATACGGAGATTGCTTCGCAATAAGATTCTTCCTTTCCAAAATAAATACTCAAAGGTTAAACAGGACAAGATTTATTATGCAGGATCAATGTGAAGAAACAATTGAATCGTAAGCAAACAATAAATAACACCAGGGAGACAACACAGGCGATGAAAGTTCTATGAATGATGCCTTTTTCTCGTTCGACTCACGAATTTGGGTAAGCTGGTTTTGGAGGTTAATGAAGTTCTCTTCCTCGTCACGAGATGGCACCGCTGGTGACAGATTCTGATGTAGATAGATGATAGCGTTGAAGTACGGTATCTTGGCATGTGATGGTGCTGCTGGTGAAGCCTCTGCTTGGTCTCGTAAGAGGGCACTACGTGTCCTCGGATGGTGGAATTGGTTCCGCCGGTGATCGTGAGAGAGCGCTTCGTGGCCTCTTGGAGATAGAATTAATTCTGCTGCAGACCGTAAGAGAGTCTCGTGGCTTTTGAAGATAGAATTAATTCTGTCATAGATCAGACGATTTCGCAGAGCTGGATTTCTTGGTTGAGGTTATTATCGGAGCTGATGTTCACTCAGCAAGAGAACCCGTCGTACTGATTTCACCGTCGTAGCTGTTGCTATAAACTAAACTTTAATAGCTGACGACGTTAGCGACGTAACACTGGGTCGAGGTTCGTCTATTGAACCTTTTCTCGAAGCTTCTTAATAGCTTGACCCGTGTTCTCGACGTTTCTTAACGCTTAATAGAGTATGCGGCCCGTGTGTCTCATGGAGTCTTCTAATGTTTACAATGTCTTGCGTCGTATGTAGAGACTCTCTGGCGGACGATGTGTATTATGCTGGTCTTTGATCTTGAGTCTCTGATACTTCGTCTTGACGACGGCATAAACAACATGGCGTTTACTGCTTTGGCGTGGAAACATGCATATCTTATGTGTTAGATGCATGAGGGAGTTCATCATATACGTATTAAGATACGTGTTTCGTCGTATATGTAGTAAGGTACGTCTACACTTTAATAGCGTTGTAATGAAACATTTTATCTCGTTACGTTTTACCAGCGGTACTATTAGTCTTCCAAATATGGGTGCCGTTTCAAATAGACCTACGATTGGTCAAACGAAACTTCCCCTGTCGAAGGGGAAGCAAGAGGAGAGAGCCGTTGCAAACCTAACAGATCCAAATCTGGTCAGAGCGTGGGACTTAGAAAAATAAATGGGCCCTTTTATGTTATCAGTAGTGTACAAACTTTTGAAGGTCACTAAGAGCAAGAAGATAACAACGCTTGTAAATAATATATCACGTAGAGTGTTCCAAGTGGTAATGGATAATAAGGTGAGTAAACCAAATTATTGAATAATGGTCTCCTCCATTGCTCAGTACTGGCACCTCTCCTCTTGAATCTCTTCATCCTGGCTCTCGCAGTCCAACATAATGACACAAATTACATTGAAGGTGAACTATCCACTGACCATAACACTCTTACGAGATACTTTAGACAATGGCGACTGACCCTCAGTACTACTAAAACCGAATCATGTTTCTTCCACCTAAATAATAGAACGGCTCAAATGACCCTAAGTGTAATGTGTAATGGTATATCCGTACCACATAATCCCCATCCAAAATATCTAGGCGTGATTTTGGACCGCATACTTTCCTATAACAAACACCTGTCTAACTTGTCAGCAAAATTAAGGGCACGCAATAACATACTCCACAAATTGGCGGGCTCAACCTGGGTAACCTACCCCACTACTTTACGCATCTCAGCTCTACGCTTGGTTTTCTCAACTGCGGATTACTGTTCATCAACGTGGTTTAACAACTGCCGTGTCCGTAAAGTGGATAGTGTCCTAAATCAGATCATGATAGTGATTTCAGGTTGCATAAAATCCACACCCACCGAATTGCTGCCGGTGTTGGCTTAAATAGAACCTCCTGATTTTCGTAGAAAGAAAATCTTACTAAATGAATATAAGAAGATACAAGAAAACACAGGCCTTCCTATCCACCGCGATATAATAGTTTTTATAAGACTGAAATGAAGAAATCCTTCAGTTAGGACAGCACAACAACAAAAAGAACAGAAAAGTCATAGCGGAACCGAATGGGTCACACAGTGACAAGCAAAAGTCTACCCAGTATGGCACCGTCTACAATCTCCAAAAACTACTCCACGGTTTTAATCTCCCCCGCAGAACTTGGGTCCAACTAAATAGAGACCGAACGGGCCATGGTAGGTGTGGAGCTATGATCCATAAGTGGGGGTTGATGCAGGAGACCAGGTGTGATTGTGGTGCCACCCTCCAAACTGTGTGGCATATAACTTGTACACGTAGAGCGTTCCCTCGCAGCACAGACAACCTTTTGATAGCCTCAGTGAGTGGTGTACAATGGCTGAATTCTCACGAACTAGTGCTTTGATTTGTGTTTTAGCAAAGTAATAATATTTTCCTTTTTTATGACCCTATCTCTCTGTATATCTAATGTATTTATTTTGTCAATGTATTTTTATGACAACATTAAGAGAATGACATATGCCATAAGCTAAATACAAAACTGCAGATAAGATATTTTCAGTACTAGGGAAGTCCAAGAAGTTCGTAACGATTATCAGTGAGATGCTAGAATAGATAAGCAATTCTGGAGAACAGCGGTTGGTCATGCAATACAAAATCCAAAAGAAATCGAGGGATAAAATTTGTGAAGAGCTGAATGTAATTTTTATATTGATGGTATATTCTGATTCAACATATTTTCTGGACAAAAAAGTGAAGTGCATAAAACATTTTCTGTCCTGCATAAGGTATTAAAGGTCTGCTACTCTATACGTTATAGAAGTGACAAATTTCTGATAGGATATTTCTTTTAAATAGTAAATGAAGCTGCCTTCATTATTCTGAGTTGTACTGTCAGAGAATATCTGGATTATTTTTTAGTGCGGATTACATCACACTCACTCAGTGAACATTTATTTTTGTAAACAAACTCACACGTTGCCAGCACGCACCCGTAGTAACCACATGCTAATTAGTGTCTTGTCCACTGCAAAATGTACTATATTGTGGAACAATAGACTTCACCATTGTTACACCACACCACAAGCTCAGATGCGATGTGGGTATTTTTTGGGTAGAAGTGGGATTCAACCATAAATACCACAACCCTGATGGTAGAGTTCGCTGCCACCAGCTTGGTTTCCCAAGCAATCAAACACACGTGCAATAACAATAAAGTATTACTTAAATACAAGTTAAATTGAAATCTGCGTATTTACAAACTTGAACGAACTCTCAAATCATAAATACAAGTATGAATATGTCATTACACAGTTAATGATATCTGAAAGCATCAGTTACACACAGATATGAATACTGGTGTTAACAATTAATTCGGAAATCTACCCAGATCCTCCGAATCTCAAAAATTTACAAGTTGCTATCCCGAAATAACTAACTGTTCCAAGTTACGTCATTCGCGCCCAATAGCAATGTAATTGAATTACCGCAGCAATTTTCAGTCGTCTGAGGACCAATACTAACCAGGTCACATCTCAGAACCCGGGTACTTCCTAACACTCCGCAGAAAAGTCTGAAAGTCTGAAAGTCTCCGATCTTCAATCCTCCCAATATATACGAAAGCGGAGGTCACTTGATCACGCCTTCGCTATGGCAATGAGCACTCTACATCATCTTGGTCACCCCTCAGCTTCTGAGAACACGTTGTCTTTACCGATATGCCAGCGTCCTTCTCGGGATGGCTATTATTTCAGCATCCGGTGGACATTTTCCATTTAAAATTCTTGCTTTAGGGATTTTTCCGGCCTCGCCTCGGTACACAAGTCCCTCTTACAGAAATATTACAAAACAAAGGAAAGACAAGCACTGCTCACACCCTTCGGCCGCCATCTTCGGGCGCATTGCTCCTTCCCGTAAAAGCAAGGGGATGGTCCCAGAAACAATGAATGGAAAGGCTTAGTGGCGGTCACTTTTCCTTAATCCGAGACATCTGGATTCTTTTCAAAATGACGCTCCCACTTGAACAAAGGCATCAAAATAATATTTCACAAACGGGTAGAATGACTTGGTTGTGATGTTACAACCACATTGTTTCATGTGGTTGTTCTGACTTCAAGAACATTATACTGCATTTGTACCATTGACGTAATTATATTAAAATGATACCGGAGATCATGACTGTTCAGTTTCATTTTTGTTTGATGGAGGCTGAGTAATGTTTTTAGATTTTCAGATTAACGTAGTGTGAGAAATTACTGCAGAAAATAATTCATATTCTCTTCTTCTTCATTTACTTGACGATGGTAAAATTAGAAAAGCGATATTGTATATGGTGTTACACACCTGAGTTGAAGCAATATAAGAATTTGATGGTTTTCTGCGGAGTGAAATAAGGTGTTTCAGAGAGTATACTGGTCTTCTTCCATTTAGCTGTATTTACTATTGATAGCTTTGGTAATGTTATTCATATTACATATTTATCTCGAGAGATTTGCAACAAATGAAATTAATTTCGATAATTACCGATTTGCAACAAGAAGTATATTGAATGACATATGACAAGTAAATTCCTTTTATACATCTTTTGCAAAGATGGGAGTTCGAAGCAATTTTCCCTCGCGTGGAAAACGCTTTTGTGAAACTGTGTCTTAAAGAAGGGTGTGGATCGCTTATGTGAAAAATGGAAGAATTATTAGTAATTTTCTGCCAATATATTAGAAAGTAGCATGAAATTAATTCGTTATGGTCAGAGCCGTCATTCTTATAAGACTCGGAAATAAATAAAGGATAGAAATGGTTATGGATACTAAAATTACTCTTGAAATATACGTGAACGATAATTTCAGCGCATGTCAACGAAATTGATTTGATTCTTTTCATTCAGTTTTAGGTTTGACTGAGCCTTAAAAATTTTCTGTTTTACATTCTTTCAATGAACACATCTTTGTTTTTACAGGTGGACTGATGGATGGAAAAAATGATTGATGTATGGTATTCTAAAAACTACATTATCGGAATTAGAGATCCCCAAAATGGATGTTCCAGAAAAGGCTTTGCGATTGAATTTTCTCATAATAACTATTCTTTTTATATACTAAGTACATGAAAAATAGAAAATACCACAATTAATGACACGTATTACGGAATAGTAACACGATTTGTAATAAAATAATATTACTGTACATATTTCTGTAAAAAATATTATTTTAATGAGAAATATAATTTACTATCAAATATTAGTTAGTTATGTGAATAACTTTCCTCTAATGTCACTATTTGTATTATTATTATTTGAGTTTCAAACCACTAGAGCACATAATCAATGTACCTCATCGCACATGGATTATATGCACAAGTGGTTTGTGCAGTGAACTTTTTCACAAAGGCAACTGATATTCGAAAAAATCAGCTCTTTAATTATTTGGAATACTGAATTATGAAATAATGGTAGCACGCCATATAGCTGTACTCTTAATTCTGAATGTGAGATTAATGAAAAACCTCACACGATAAAAAATTTTAATGCAAAATTTCAATATAAAATGAAATGTAAATTATAATGTAGATCTGCATTATCACAATGCATTTTAACATGTTATTCCATTACCCATGTTTTTGTAAACATTATTGAGTTCTATGTGTGTTTTAGTATTACTGTAATTCAAGAGCTTTTAAATTCTAAAAAATTAAACACTGAAAGTTAAATTGGTTATCTAAATTTTATTTGATGAATCCCGACCTAAAATTTAACAATATTTTACATTTTTTTGTAATATTTATGTTGTTTTGAAGTGTAACGAGGAAATGAATATTTAATATTTTATATTAATTTAACACAAATATTTAGGATTTGTTCGCTTCATTTACGACACAGATAAATTAGATAAATTATTCACCAACTCAACAAGATTTACTTTCTTACACTTCGAGAACACAATGCAGATCTTATTAAAATAACATTTTTGCAATCGTCTTAGGAACTGTTGTATTGTGAAGTAGAGTGTGACCAAGGTTTTACAGTTGGTTACAGTAACAAAAACATAAAACTAATTTATTAATACATGAATGAAATAATGTGAATGTTTTACCTGAATCAGAGCATGAGAGTGAGAGTATTCTAAATAGAAAACAATAGCATCTCACACAAAAGTGTCTTCAAATTCCACCGCGAAATATGATACTGATAACTAGATTGCCCTAAAAGTCCCTACTCCTAATAGAAAATTGTCGGTCAATGGTTTTGTCTTGTAGTGCATTATTTACAACTTTGATAAACATTTTTCTCTAATCAAACAATATTTCAAGAAAAGATGACATTTATATTTACACCTGACTATGATTAAAGCGATTGTATATTAATTGTCTGGACCAATTGATATCATAACTGACGAGCCCTAAAGCCAGAAGAAAAAACAGATATAATTACAAAAGAAGATTACTATTCGATCTAATGATATAAAGAGAGAAAACAACAAATATTCATGTTCATGATACGGTCTAAATAATATTTCATTACAAATATTCTCTTATAGAATAAATTCGTCATAGTTCCAGATATTGTAACTTTAATTACATAATTTTTAAGCACTTGGCAAATTACTCTTTAAAGTGTAATTCTAACATCTATTAACGAATATTATGACTTTAATTGTGATTCGCTTAGGTTTGGGAGGGGGGAGAAGGAAAAGTAAATATTATTTCTAAAGTAATTTCTAAAAGGGAAAAGTATTTATTTTTAATCGTGTTAATACTAACATTTAACTCTTGACTGTTATCAATGAAGTTTTGAGAGTTCTAAAAGCACATACTACTTTTTAATTTTAACAAAATAGCATTTTAGCAAAGAACAATAATGGCTTCTTTGATTCTGGTATCTTTTTGACACACAGTGATAAATGTTTCTTCTGGAAGTTCTGAAGAGAGAACGTAGTAAGTATATGAATTTAACTCATTTCCATCATCATGAAAACAGAAAGTAAAACTTGAAAAACCAGTTTCTGAGATGAATGTAGACAAAAACACTGAAAATACTACAATAAACATGAATTAGTTATTTTTGTTGTATTTGCTCAATATAACTGGATCAACTTCAAATTCTTCTTTATGCGCCACAAGGGTCACTCCGAAGCATAAGCCACTCGAACAAAACCACCAGTCTCATCGTGCTAAAGGCTTCCTTTCATCTAACGCTGCCCCCTGTGGTATCTTAATCCGGCGGGTGTTCGCGTCGTTACACAGCCATATATCCACATTTGCAACGGTGCGTTGACCAGAAGGCAAACAGTGGAATCCGGGACTTCACCCCCCGGACGCCACCGGTCACGCGGTCGCGCCAACAGCCGGCCGGCCCACGCTCGGGGCTTCCCCAGCCACGTTCTGCACGCACCGCTTCAACTTGTTTTCTTTCGGTCCTTTTCCTTTGAAAAATAAATAAAAATGAGACAAACGACAGACGAACTTTACACACTACCAACAACGTGTGAGACAGCACACAATGCAAAGCTGTAACATACAATATTTACAGACAACTATCGATTCAAGTAGATTACACTATGCCAGTAAACGTGTGCACGTGAACTCAATATTGGTACAGAACCTGTATGCTTTTAGTTTTAGCTTCTGTACTACTGAGGAGACACGGTTTTACAATAGTGGTGTTAATTTAATGTAAACCACGGGATTTTGAAAACGTTTTCTTAAATATGGAAAATTGTATGCTATGTCTAATTGCGTTATATTATCCCCGAAAAATGTCACATTAGAACTAAAATGTATAAAAACCGTACTAATCATTGGTTTCAAAAAAGAAATATATGATGTGATATTATTGAATATATATATATCACATTGTAGCTATATATTCAAAATGAGAAATAAATGTTGAACCCCTATCACGCATGAATATTTCACAGAAAAGAGCAATGCACTAAAATGAAAAGGCTTGTCTAAAGAGAATATAAACATTTGTAATGTCGTGTATTGTGAAGCCTATATTAAATGTAAGAGAACTTAAAACGTTTTATTAATAACACATTTTATATAATTTCTGAATTTGGATCGTTAAAATAAATAATTTACAGAAATACGAACAAAACGTTTGGACAATAATGTTTATTTTTTATATAATTTTCGTCAGACCCATAAGAGCGGCTCCGGTGTCCCCGATGTACTCTTATGAACTAGATGTCATAGCCAACAATAACAAACGATGAGACATGTATCAGACTCCGTCATGTCCTCACTAAATTCGAAATGCAACCCAAAAATCGTATATTCATATTCGTTGTTTCATTCCTTTGACTAAGTAATGGAATAAAAATTTAATAATTGATTAGTATTAAATTACTGGCAAGTATAATGCATCATGTAGAGAAGAAGTTATATTAATTGAAATATTGTCTCTAATTTCTCCTTCCTTGCTATATTCCATCCATCATTCCTTCCACAAACTTTAAAGTTTTCCAAAGGTTGCTGCTTTAGGATCCTCCTACATATGACTAGTTCTTCCGTATGGAAAACTGGATCACGCAACCAAAAAGCAATTTCATTAGTACGATAGAATATGAGTCCGATGATGAGGATTGCATAGTCACTGGAAGATCTCATGAAATTTCTTTCTTCCAAAGTAATTGGTAACAGAATCATAGTGTCAGCGAGTTTGCCCCCAACGAGTGAACGGGAAAACGCGTGTTCATGGTTCCCTGCAGCGGACTCACTCACCCACTTCACACTAACGACGGGTAATTGCTCGCACTTCTGACGATCCCAAAATCTCTCCTTCGCAAATTCCTGCCCTCCACAAAAAGATGTCGTTTGGAAAACAAGCAGGTCTCAAGACTTGACTAAACCTTGACTTATTCTTAAAGTAACACATTAAATAAATAAATAAATAAATGTGTTATTTCACGCCTTGACACTCATGTATGTTGTAAGTTATGTTGTTATTCGAATGTGCAACTTTTACGTCTTTCTTTATGATACACATACCGCTTACTTTTATTGTGTAATGACTTCACTCAGTTTTGACTTCTATCATTACCCATCATCGCAACTTACTAAAGGAATTAAATAAGAACCATTTATCTTGATCTATTAAATATGAATATATTTTACAATTCCAGTACATGAATTTTAACGCTCTCACAAGAAAATCTGACCAAAATAGATTTTACACTCCCTATTTTTGTACAAGTTCCACCAAAATTTCTGATTGTCTTAAACATTTACAAAATATTTTACTCTCTAAACAATCTCATAACAAATAATACGCATCTTATAACTTTGGTGTGTAAATTTTCCTTTCTATATAAAGAATCACAAGTAAAATTACAATTGGAAAATACGTTGATTGGGAAAGTAAGAATGTTTCTAAGTACTTACCAATTGAGAACATCACGTCTTTGCTTACAGGTAAATGGCTTAAACAAGGATGTGTGTAAGTTACGCGTACGTAATACTTCGGTGAAAAATTATAATTTTTTGTGTATGAGTGGTCTGTTGCTATATAGGATGAATTTTATGATCCCGACATTCTTCAGTTTTTATTTAATATTTGAATACAAAATACATTCACAGATTTCATGTGATTGCACTGCAAAGGAAGTAAGAACATTAGCAATTTCCAGCATTAGGCTCCGACATCTCTTAGGCGTGGTCTCGCGACATCGCATCGCATATCGTAGCCGACGTGCTGGAAGTACAGAGGTCGTCCACCGCATCGGTGTCTGCCGTACAGAGTAGGGAGCGGATTTATTGGCCTGTTGTGTGTAACACGCGTCATTCCATCCCGTCCGCGAAATTACGTCATAAAACTGGGCGGGCATCTAGGCGGGCGCGCGTGCAATGGCGTTTTAGGCAGCTGTAGGGTGAGGCTGAGCTTATGGTGGTGGGGGTAGTGGAATTGATGGTGGTGGTATGTAGGTGGTGAGGATGGAGTTGGCAATATTATATGGTGTCCACGTTGGTGAGAGAGGGTAGGTATGTGAGAAAAGTTATTGATATCAGAAAAACTTGTTCTATACATAAGAGGTGATGGTATAGCAAGAATTCAAGAAGAACAAATGAGATTATTGACCACAGCATTGTTGAATAAAAATGGTTTCACCAACAACAATACAATCGCTTGGAAATATTGAAGAAACCATAGGAATGTTATTGTGATTCAAAAACCAATGGACCAGAGTTGTCGAAGGTAGGTGAATCATATAAAATCTACTGCGTTTGTGAGAACCAATTTGATTTCCGAGATATTGTATCTTCCATGGAAACACTAATAGTGTTGATAGTGCCGCAATACAATATTGATTGGAAACTTGAATGCTGTAGCAATAAGATGTGGCTATCAGTGGTGGTGGTGAAGCTACGGCTCACGTAGTGACGACGGTCTGTCTTGTAGTGATTACTTTGGTGGCGGCAGAGGAAACTGCTGTCGTGAGTAAGGGGATTGGCAAAGTAGGGTTGCGAGGATGCGGCAAAAGCGAGGGCCTGTCTGTGCACAGGCGCAGCTCGCAGCTGATGAACGGCAACTGCAGCATTAACGTCAAACACCGCCGAGCAGTTTCTCAATAACGCGCGTGTAACACATCCCGTACCGCCCCCGGCGCGTGTACGACGCGATCTATTAACTATGGGGCCACAGGGAGGATGTAGAGGAAACAAGAGGTAGGAGATGTGGGATATTGGAAAAACAATAGCATTTCGTAAGTGAAGATATGCCATGAGTTAAAAGATTTTTGAAGGCAAAGAGACCCGATAAACCACTGAAGGAGGAAGAAAAGGTGTGACACAATGAGAAAAGGTGTCACATAAAGAATTAAATTATTTACTTTTGAGAATAAAAATAAAAGGTTAAAACGAATTTCTTAAAATCAATACGATATAAAATATTATATTACAACATAAAAATTCTTATTTGAAGTAAGGGAAGAGGGGGAATGGTTTTATAATGGGAAATGAATCGCTTTTTGGAGGATTTTGTGTGTGTGTGATATTTTTTCATACAGTAATTGCTTGTGAGGTCGATGTCACTGTGTTGACGTGTACTCATGGACGCCTTCATTCTTTACAATTCGTTAATGTTTGCAATATTTTATGGTTCCCTACATAATATCTTCAAAAATAACGTATCCGAGTTGTCCATTTGACTCGTAGTATTTCTATCAAATATGTATTTAAATCTGTACCATTTGACGGATTTTTCTAAAACTCGGTGATATTGACTGAAACGGTTTACATAACACCGAGTAATATTTTATAAAAGGAAATCATTTTATTCTTGTGGATACCATTGCTGCTTTTACTTCCTCCGAAAAAATCAAGTATACCAAGAAATATATAATTATGATAATTATTTTTTGATTCATTACAGTCTCATGGATGACTGTCTGCGTATCGTAGTCATGGGGAGTCTATACTAGGGTCAACTCCGACAGAAACTTTCAGATACGGATATCTCGCGGGGGAGAGCAATAAAGAGCTCAGGTAGGTGTGTATGTATATATATAGCCCCTCCGTGGCGAAAGTGGCAACGTTCTCGCTCGTCACTAAGTCATAGGGGGCAAGATAAAATTTGTAGCTCTTTGTATCCATGTCCCAGATTAATTAGCTGGGATTTACAAAGAGATCGACCTCTGCGACTAACAACCGCAGTTGTAATGCTCTGGATATACAGCGCTCTGGATCATATCTAATCGCTGCCCGATCTCGGTTATTAAAATTACGACGAGTCTAGTGAGTAAACTCAAATCAAAACTGAGCCTTACTGGTAGTCGTCTTTCGTGGTGGTCGATATTCATAT
>NNCF01126916.1:591138-633366 GCA_002313205.1 Laupala kohalensis | reverse complement strand
TGGTCGATCGGTTCGTCACTGATGTGAACTTAAATATATGAAACGTGTTTGTAAATTCAATTAGACTGTGGTTGTAAATTCGACCCTGATTGGTGTGCTACGTTCATCCTTGTCGACGGCTGGCATTTATCCGGAGTCAATGGATGTCTCTTCTTCTAAGGTTCTTTTAAAACTATATCAGAATACAAAAGTACGCCTGAAACATCTGACCAACTGTGGGAGTGACAGGTGTAACAGGTGCTGTGGCGTTATCGTTCTTCAGATGCATTGATGTGTGAATGTATGTGATTTAGTGCGTAAGAGCATGTCCTTGCTACAACACTGCGAATATATAATTTGAACCTCTGGTGGAGGTGCTCGGTTCAAGTGTCCAACACAACTTTGGAACGGCAGTGTTCAGTATTCTCATTTTGTGTATTTGTCTTTTCTTTATGCAGTGATATTGTTGATTGTGTGAAATTTTGTTATAGTTTTGTGGAGGGTGTGTTCCTCTTTTTGTCAAATCAATTTACGATTCCATACCGAGAGGATATTTCTTAAAATTCCCTGTTGTGCAACTCAGTAACCTAGGAATTACCCTTACAGAAACCTATCTCCCTCCTGAAGCCCCTTCCCTCCATAAAAAACCCCTTTACCAAACCTTCTTCACTTGTCTATATACAATCCCCTAACCCCCGAAAATTATAACTAAAGACAGCCAGGCCCTTCTGACCATCTTTTGATCATGACCAAGAGGCTTTAAAAAATCAATATCATTACTTTTGTAAAACTGCCGTATTATTACTTTGTCCATGTCATGTACAAGTACTGTCATCCAATACTAGTAGTGTATTCTAACATGCACATTTGTACAAGTTTTTATTTAGGAAAAACGGTTACTCCCCTTAATACCATAATGAATAGTCGCTGGGCTTCCAGTGAAAAGTCTATTTATTTTGTACCCATGCTAAATTTCAAAACAAAAAATTAATGATTGCTTTTAATCTACGAAACTCGAACTAAACATTATCAATCCATCGAAGTAAAAACATAAGAATTAGGTTACATCTGGTACGTAACTCATCATTCAGAATCATATAGACAACAATAAAGAGTTTAAAATAAACATTTCCACCTATTCTTGCTCTTTTAGGACTCTTTTCATTCTCTCTAACGGTCAGTGAACGTTAGCAAAAGAAAGAAGAACTCTTCAGTATCTTCCGAACTGGCAAAAGTAAATGCCAAAGCATTCTCCCACTCGGCGAGTGACTTTTATGGGATATTTTTCTATAAAACAAAAATAATACTAATGTCTATTCACTTTGAAGATTTTTTCTCCAGTGCATATAATTTTTCAAAAATCAATAAAGGAACTATAAAATAAAACACTATAATTAACATGGTATATATGTGTCAGAAATGAAGCTGGGGAAGAATGTAGGTGTAAGAGAAAGCATTTGCATATTACAATAAGAAGAACATTAGCTCAAAATAGTGTTTTATCATGGAATTATTACGTACAATATGCTAGCAGAAACTATTAAAAAAGAAGAAACTATTTGTAAAAATATGTTTATAGAGAAGAAAGTCATTTTATGTTCGTATATAAAGTATGTAAGGATTTTACAAGAAATATTAAGTATGTAAGAACATTATGTACATCGTAAAATTGACTATATATAGAGTAGATAAATAATGTGCACGAGAATGTGTGTAAAATGTAATCAATAAATAGTCGTTGAGGCTATAATAAATAAGTAGTTAAAAATTTCGTTACATCATCAAACCTGTTATTTAAAAGTAAAAAATCTTTTCAAATAATGTTTGATAAGGCACTGAAATCTCTCTTAAAAATTAAAAATAACGAGTTTCTCTGTTAATAATTCATAGAACTGGTGAAAAAAGTAATATATGTAACAACGATTGCACACTTTTAATCAAATACCCAATTTACCTACTCCTAAAAAAGATAAACAGAACAAAAGTATCTATTTTCAATTTCTCTAATAAAACAACGGTAAATATCGAGACTTTTGACGAATCGATTATTAAAATTACCTTTATCCGTTCTAAGGAATATACATAACATATGAGGAAATATTCGCGGTATTCAATAACGATGTATCACAATATACGATGCATGTGTGCAGTAGCTTCCACAAATTTCGCCGTTGAATCTAAATACCAACCTTTCGTGTTTCCCTCTTTCTCTCTCCACGTGTTTTACATCAGACATTTTCTCTTCTCGGTAACCATTTGGTGCAACCGATGGTGCTAGTTATGCTGCCGAATTCATATAAAAGCAAATGGGAAATAACCGATGCCGTTTGTAGGAAATCTTTTTTCTTTTTTTTTTGTCGTCACTAAGGTATGTAATTTCCAACGGCATTCAAGTTCAATGGTAGCAGATTAACAGTAAATGTCACGTGACTGGGGTCCGACATTTTAAATATATTCAATTACCTTATGAGCACATTCTCCTCACTTAAAAGGTATCCAGTTATGATATTATATTTACAGCTATGATATATACTAATGAATAAACAGTAAATTATATTATTTATTCAAAAATTCTAGTGTACCCAGCTTGCATTTACCTAGGTATATACGTCATATGTATACTAAGAAATAAAAAGTTACACATAAATGTATATGTAAGAATCTTAAGTATCTTCTACTCATATGCCAAATTTTAATTTCCACTCGCAAAATTATTTTCTTCAAAATAATTGGTTTAAAACTTTGAGTTGGCATTTCATTTTCGTTCCTACGTTGGCATTGAATGTCGGAGTATGTTGATGACATCCAGCATCATTAGAACCGATGACCGATGTTCGATTGAAAGGGTTCTCGCCAAAGAGCATAACAAATAGAAATGAGATGCCGATTCAAAGTTTTAAACATAATTCCTCCGTTAACACTTAACTGGAAATTACAATTCATATTTATTTTGATCGCATTGATTAGCAAACACCTCCAAGAATTTCACACAATATGTTTTTACGAGTATATTTACAAATTTTTCCGCTTCACGTAGAAGATGATTGCTAATTCACTCATTAATTTTCGAACTTGATTTGGTACGAGACATTTTTAGATTTGTATGTCGTGTTCTGTAATTTTAGACTCGTGTACGTAATACGAGTCTCCTCTTCGTGCCCATACTTAGAAATTATGAAACTCATCCCTTCTGAATCACACAAACACATCGTAGGGTCTGTTATGGAGTTCAGAATACTTTTATTGAAAACGTTAAGTAAAAATAATTAAAAATTATTGTTTTAAACATGTCTTTTAAGATGACAGAAAGGTGGCTTAAACATTGACTATAAATTCTTTAATAATTTAGAAGACACTTTATTTTCTTTGTTGTTATTAGTGTGCCCGATTTGTAACTAATATATCTTAACACATATAACACTTGTGCGATTATTTGCTAACATATCTCGTCTATACAGATTCTTTCCTTCGTCCTTATCTCCCTCTCGGTGTAATTCCATCTGTTTCACCAATAAAATGAAAGCGTTTTTATGGAATCTTTTACAGATTTATATTTCAAATTTCCTACAAAACAATATTAAAACTGCGAAATCTTGAAACTTAGTTTACTTTCCTTTCATCAATTTTTAATGTACTTAAAATCAATGTGTCCTGATACATTTGAATTTCACCATTATTGTTTATATTAGGTTTAATTATCCTAACTGTATGATTTACGTCCCATTCAACACTTTCAGTAGCAGTACCTTCATTTCTTAAATTCTGCTTTGTTAAAAACCATCAATGATATAGACTTACTCAACTACTTCAGTAAGAAAGGAAGGTATTTGTAGGAGCAGTAAGAAAGTTCTGTACCCCAACAAAACAAAAGTGAATTATGGATTTACTTTTCTTTACCTCTTAAAAGGTGAAACATTATTTAAAAAACTAACTCTACTTCTGCTCTGTGTGTCCCAATTAATAGTGATAGTACATTACTGTAGTTGGCAATTGGATGTGTGATCCTTTGAATTATCATTTTTCGTGTAACATACCGATCGTGTTATGGAAAAGATGATATATATTTTGAAAACGTTAGATATTACTAACTCAAAATTGCTTGTTTCTTGGAAATACAATATACTTCGTCGACGCTTCTTGGTAAAACACCATGGTTTTAAAAACATTTTTAAGTGACATTATCATTACCTTTATTTAATATCTTTTCCTGAGAGGTTGTTTACTCATTACTCGAAAAGAATAATTAGTCTCCACCTAATGTTTCCATGAAAACAAGTATACTGCTCCAAAATGTTTAATTTATGTTCATCATTCTTGTATTTTTGTCGGATTTCCTTTTCATGATAAATGAAATTGGCTATAAAGAACATTTTGACAAATTATTTCTTCTGAACCATGAATTTGCCGTCACTGCCAAATATAAATAATATTAATAATAAACTTTATTGTCAAAAAAGCAATTACAAACTGCATATGACCACGTGGAGGATAATAAACTAATTTTCTCTCCGGAAGCAAGCAAGGGACCATCCCATCAATTCCGATCAAGGGCCCTAAGGGATGTAACATTTCAGCACACTCCTAAATTAAAATATTTCGGCATGTGTTATAATATTAACATAATACCAACATATTTATTAAAGTACAAGAAAGTAATTCCACAAGTACGTATTATTATCAAACTATACATTATTCGCAAAGTATTGGTGACAAATCGAAATTATTAAATAACACAGAATTCGAGATTTATTTTTTCAATACATGCCGCCCCTAGACAAGAGCCTAGAAAACGGGAGAAAAATCCGGGCCACGATGGGGCTACATAATTAATGTATACAACCGTGCCAAGACTGAGTACACATAAAACTAAACTTGTATGAATAATAAGACACAATACAAGCATGCAGGAAAATAGTTTTGAAATTGTTACCAGATATTTTTACAGTAATACAGCAACAGCGTGATAAAGTACTACACGACTTTTAGTGTTATTAAAATCAATAAATTATTTTGGTTTGTAGAAGCAATAGGTAAATTTTAACCGTGGATTTGAAGAGATTCTATTTAATGTTTTTTATATTTTTGGGAAGGGAATTGTATAGACAATTCCCGAATTGTATGAACCCTTTTGGCAAAGAGCAGTTGGCACTGTAGGACGATGAATATTATTCCTATTGCGAGTATTGTGTTCGTGAACGAGACTATTTTGTATGAAACAAGGGTGAATCTTTAGTAATTCGGTCTTAACAAATACAAGCGTTTCATAAATATGTGCAGGTAGTGTTTAAATATATAATTCCTTAAATAAAGGTTCACAAGAGTTTCGGGGGTGAGATTTACAAATTATACGAACAATCCTCTTTTGAATTCTGAAAATTTGGACGCTCTGTCCGGAATTACCCAGAAGAGAATGCGGTATCGTAAATGGGAGTAAATGTTTGAAAAATACACGCATCGGGAAATATTTGGATTAATAATATTAACTAAAATTCGTAATACGTAACAATTTATTTAATTTGGAATTAAGACGTGAGAATTACATTTGAGGTTGTCTTGAATATGGAGACCCAAGAACCATGTATTAGAAACAGTTTTTAATTATGTCCCGTTTAAGGAAAGATTTTGTGACACTACTGTGAAATGACATAGACACTGTTTTCTCATTGTTTATAATGAAACCAAGTTGAGAGGTTAGACAAAACTTTTTCAGCGTTGGTGTGTTTACATATTAAATTAGTGTCATTTTGCAATCTGCTGTGGAGGATGACATGTCGTTTAGATACAACAAAAAGAGTATAGGATTGAGAATTGAACCTTGGGGTAAGTGGCTTTGTTTCAGAAAGGCAATGCTGAAGTATTTTGTTTTTAGTATACAATATTTCGATCTGTTCAAATATATCTTTTAAATCTGAAGTTAGCCATTGATGTGGAAGTTCACGAATGCTAAAAGATTGCAACATTGAAAGAAAAATTTCGTGATTTATGACATCAAATGCTTTGGATAAACCAAGAAAAACACCCTGAGGATTTTCTCCTTAGTCAAGAGAAGTCGAAACATCGTTTAAGAAAAGAATATGTCGCTGGTGATGGAAAAGGATTTCCGAAAACCGTGTTGATCATAATAGAGAATGTTATTTTTTTATAAAATATCTAGAAGACGATTATAGAACAATTTTTCTAGGATTTTTGAGAAAGGGAGTAGTAAAGAAATTGATCGATAATTTACAAAATTGAATTTGTTTCATTTCTTGCACACAAGAATGACGCGATGAGGAGACGAGAATGAACAATGAATAAAATGAACGATAATAATGTACTGATCCATACTTTACGCGGGGTTCAAATTTATTCTTTAGTGGATACCCCATTTCACTCATATCAGGTTCTTCGGTGTTTAGGTGTATTTGGATATGAGATCAACTCTCCACCCTATTGTCGACCTATAATCTTACGCATTCTGGCAATCCTATATCTCTTCTAACCAAAACATAACCCATTAGTATGAGATTAGGAAAACCAGACGTAATCCACAAAGACGTTTCTAACAAATCTTTCTTCATAGTTCTAAAATGTTGGGCTTTTGTCTGTTATTACTTCAATATCACTGTATTCAAATTGTTTTCTGAATAAAATAAATGTTTGGATCCAATAATGTTTACTGGATGAGTAGGATAACGAATAGTAGTGTCATTTTAATTTTTATAATACCATTTAAAAGAACCAATTCCTCGAATGAGACTACTAAGAAGGCCAACAAATATTAGTATTTAACATGAAAAGCATGATGACTATCACAACTCCTTTCATTCTCGATGAATGTGGCAAGGGATAATTGCGTTAATTCCCAGAATTCTTCATTGCATCCGATTTTCCATGAACTCATGAAATTTAAACGAAATTGAGTTTTGTCATAATTAAAATACACTTAGACACGTATTATTAAAAATTGCAAGCAATTATTAGCAATCACCATACTTTGCTCAAATCCGACTCTGAGGCTCGTATTTTGAACTTTTATCCGCATGAATTAAGTTGATAGGCAATGGAATTCCAATTATAATAAATCAATATTCTAACTTTGTGCTATATGATAATACTTGTAATTTATTATTTCGCAATACACTTCAGAAAAAAAAATTAAATGTACTTTTGTATAAGTAAAATTTATGTTTTTATTCATTGACGTAGTACATAGTAGTACTAATTCTCTAAAACCCTGCAGAATAGGGTAGATGTGACACAAGATATCAACCGTTCCATAAATCAACAAATTAATAGGTTCGCAAGTCGATGAACTTTTAGAAAATTACTTCGTTCAAAATAAAAAACTGTTTGCTCAATTTCACTTTCAAAACATTTTTTTTTAATTTAAGAAATATAAGAATATATATTGTAGGTGTACATGAAAATTCAGGCAATTTTTGACAAGTTGGGATGTACAGAAGATGAAAGCAAAACTATCTGATAAGTAGAAGTAATCTTCCGCCAATTCTCTCGCTCAATTTATCCCCTCATAATCACCCTTGCTCAATTTTGTCCGTCAATAGATTTGAATGTGCCATACTAACGTTTCACGTGTGTAGTGATTAAAAATTTCAGAACTGTAGGATCTAACCACATTATCATATCATTCGCAATATGCTAATACCAACCTCAAAGTTGAATTGAATTGAAATTGACTATATTTGCTTTTTCAATATATTTACAATAGAGAGTAGATTTGGCGGGGCTGAAGGTCCGTTCGCTTGTGATTTGGCCCTGTATTTGCCGTGGGCTGTGCTTACAATATCCTGGTATTCATCCTTAAGGAATTTGCCAGTTACGCCTTCCGCACTTTCAGTCATACTCGTGTACGATCTAGCAATATATTCTAATGTTAACGAAACAAAATCAAGTTTAATTTATATAATTTACCACAAATATAAATATAATGGAATAAAATCTAATGGCAACTGGTGTGTTCGTTAAGCTCCGTTGGGAAACACGGATAACAAACGGTCAGGATAAGGAAATGTGTGTACATATTTACATATTCTTTCGAATTTACGCTTATATACAGATTTACAGAATATTAGTACTCTATCTCTATGTACTTTACATATTCACATATTATACATCATTTAATATTTACGTATCTCTAAATATTGTTTGGATCTTTATACAAACTATGTCATCGATTTTCTCTTTTTTCAGTTTTTCATCCACCAGAATTAATAGACCTGTAACACAAAGAAGGTCTACTGAATCATTCTCTTCCATTACTTATACCTCTTTTTCCTCTAACTATATTGAAGAAATTTCCAACGAATTTGCACTACCGGTGATCAATTATCCCTCACGATTTCGATACCCTACGTTACATCCCACGGTTTATCGCCAAAGTTTCCCTCACGCAGTCCAACTTCCCTAGTTCGTTCAGTTGCACCGCACTGTAATAGGGTATGAATCCAGTCTTCGTATTCTTTGCACAGTGGACAAATATAATTCAATAATATTGACGATTTTCTGAGTTTCCAACTCCCAAGTTTGAACCACGTGGAAACCGCTCTCGCGGTTTTGTTTAGCCAGTCTATGTAAAACTTCCTCCCCCATTTACCTGCAATTACTATCTGGACTAATAGTGACCGTTTTTCTAAACTATTTATTACAGTTATCTCTCTTTCATCATTTTGTAATGCCAATTTTATTTCATTCAGATCTGCTCTGCGATTGTCTATGGATAATACCTTGTACCACACGTTACTAAGGTTTAGATTTAATAACGGTGTCTTTATCTTTCCCCGTCGATCTCTTTCCTCATTTTCTTCTAAACAATGTTTCACTGTTTCGTTCCTAGAATTATCATTGATTTCTAATCAGTATTTAAGAGCTTCTAATTTAAGAATTACATCCAGTAAATACTTTCCAAACTCCCATGTTACTCCGCAATTTCCAGTGCTTTTTGGAAGGCCGAGAACCTCTTTTAACTATCCATTCTGTAGTGGGTAAAAATTGGAATTGTTTGTGCTCCCCCAAATTTCGGTCCCATATGCAATCACTGGTACAACTAATAAACTGAACATCGTGTCTGTGAGTCAAGGCGATATATCGGGTACTTTAATAGTAGATTTCCGTATTTCGTTCAATGTAAACTCCTAGGTCAGTGTATTCTTTCACAATATCAATTGTCTGCTGTTTGAACCTCCATCTTTCATTTCCGGTAAAAACTCAACCAAACGGGACAAAAAAATTACAAAAAGAAAAAACAATAAAAGTTTAAAGAAATAGCTGTACTTCTGATAAATGGAATATAGATACTCGAAGTGATATTTCCGGAAGAGAAATGAGGCTGAAACAAAAAATTACTGTGGAGCTAATTGTAGCTCTCATTCATTCCTGGGCACTTCATATGCGTTTGCGGTAAAATATCAGGCAAATTTCTCATTACTTATAATGTAGAAACTAAAACGTATCATTCAGAATATTTATATTTACAAAACGGTTTAAAACAGAAGATTAATGTTTCCTTATTCATCTTCACACGCGGAATTTAAGTCAATTCATCTTCACAATTTCTAAAATATGAAAGTTTATTTAACAAGGTTAGTGTTTTATCTCGATTTTCTTTCTATTTTATATATTTATCATGATATGCAAATTGTAATACATTAGCGTTGGGATATATTGTAATAACAAACACCAATAAGGGAAGTCAACAACGGTGTAAATCATGGCTACCACTAGTTGACATGGCTATGTTCCTGGAGGTAGTTAACAAATTCCTTTAACAAATTCAGCGAAATACGTTTAATCAATAAAAACATACTTATGGAAGTACGAAAAGGGGAAATGAAAATTTTACTGAATATATATATAAAGTGGACAAGACGAAATAATCTATTTAAATACCGCGGGAAAGGGTGGAATAGCGAATACGGCATGAGGAAAAGATATCTCAGTCACCTCATCCGAGGTAATTGAACAGCATGGCTTGCATTTTTTAGAGGGTAACGGAGATATTTCACTTTATTAAATCAAATGTATATTCGGTCAGCGAGCTAGCCATGTGAGAACGTGGCGTGCTTGGAAGGAGCAGTGATGTAGCAAGATCTAAAAGCTAGTTGAAACAACGACGCATCTTGATGAGTGATTGTGATGCGAGTTTAAGAAAAAAACTTTTTTCTTTAGGGGAGAAGGAAGGAGAGCTAGGATGAATCGTTCACTTGCTTGAAACACTTTCTAGGAAGACGCGAGAGCACTTGCTTGTAGCACTTGTTTGAGACGTTTTACGGTGGGGACGCGTGCAATCGTTCGACACATACTTATCCCGAAATTATAGATAAATGAGTTATAAAGAATATTTGGAGAATTTGTCGTGAAAGTAGTGGCCGCACTAGTGTTGAAGTATAACAAGAAACTGAATATCTCGAAGCGCGTACTCGCTAGAACGCGTGTAAAGCAGTTACGATAATTAAGCGAAGTTGTACTTAGAATTGTGGATATAATCAAGCAACTAGAAACGTAACATGTTTCGTACGCCATGTAAAGACGTTTTCTTGACAATCCAAATTCGTAACAACATTTCTGCAATATTTAGAAGACATTAACTCAATTGGAGAGTGCAGCTGTGGGCAGTCTGAAGTACGCCAGTCGGTACGAGTTCTACGATCAGTGGTCGGACGTTTGGCGATCTTGAGCGCGACTGACTATTGTTGGAAAGGAAACATTTACTATTTATTGTACTTTAGGAGAACTCTGGTATTAACAAAAAAAGGAAAGAACTTTCTTACTTAAAGGTAAATTGGTGTTTTTCAATAATTTTATTTAGTAACGATGAATGAGTTAAATTTTGTTAGAATTTCCTTTGATGTAAATATATTTTATATGTTAAATTATGTATATTTCTTTTGATGAGTGTAAATGTTTAGAAAGTGGTATTACGAAAGTAAATGTTTTATTGTTTAGTATGAAAAATCTCCGGAGGGAAGAAGGTATTTTCAACATAGTATGAGAATTTAAGCAGTCACAGATTAAAATCTGAGGAGTGTTAATTAAGTAAATGATTAAGTTTATTGTGTAATAACGTGTTTGATTTTAGAGAACTTATTAATGTTAGATTAATAATTGAAATATTTGGAGAGTAAATTACGATTCACGCTTTCAGTTTACTGTGAACGAGATTTATAATATATTAGTGCTAACATTTTGGTGACTGATTCAATAATTGCTTATGGTGTTTGAGTTTTTCAATAGGATTTTTGTACGTTCTACAAAAGAATATTATGTTGATATTGTTTTCTTGTAAATGATCACCCAATAGTTCACTAAATGTTCATGGTCACGCTTAGGAAAATAGAAGTCAATATTTACTTCGCCCGTGTTGGTCATTCTCTTTTTCATGATGATTATTGATAGGGAAAGGGGGTGAGGCCCTAGCCTTCAATATGTAGTTATTGAAGCACAGGTCATTCTCTTGATATTAACTAGTTGAACCTGATATGAAGCAATGGATCATGAGTGAAAATATTACAGAGTCAAAGATATCTGTATATGTCAAATCTGTATATGCTGCACTGTTTTCGTTACAAAGCACCTTACCACGTACCCCGTCCTCACACAGGAGATTTATATTATACTCTATAACTCCTTTTTACTTTCTCATATACGTAGTATACCTCCGTCCGTTCGTCTGTGCGCAACGATTCTGAGTAAACGGATTAACCAATTTAATTAGCATTTCGTATATATTCTACAACGGTAGAATTTACTTGTTGTCGATGCACGTGCTCTATTTTTTTACTTTAAAACAAAGGATACATTACATGAAGGTCAAAGTACTCTTTTGAATGTTCCTCAAAAACGGCTCCACCGATTTTGCTTAAATTTTCTGTACGTAAAGGACAATTAGTATGCATTACACCCTCCACATTAGCGGTATTTCGCTTGAAAGTTTGGTGGGGACGCAGTAAAATAATTTCTGTCCGCTACACTTACAAATTAGTTTATTGTTTGAAGAAGCTTGAATAATATTTAGCCGTGTTAATTGATCAAGCAGACGTAGAATACTCTTTTCGCAAACAGAAATGACAAAATACATTGGAGAACAACAAAAGCACTGCAGGTACGAAAATACATCAATTTCTGTCTACAACGAAATTACATTTACATAACACATTTACGACATTTTTTTTCATTCTCTACTGCAGATGGGAAAAAGAACAAATTGGGAAAGCCTCGGGCCCAGATGGAATAAACCCAGAATGATCAAGTATATTGGTACGACAGGAAAGGAATGGATAACAGATTTATGTCAACAAGTGTGGAAAGATGGATAAATACCACAAGATTGGGAAGGCAACATAATAGTTCCCAGATATAAAAAAGAAAGTACTGTGAAATGTGAGAATTATAGGGCTATCTGTTTTTCAACATGCATGAGTAAGGTCTATTCAAGAATAGTGGAAGGCAAATTGAGGAGTGTAGTAGAAGAGGACTTAGGAGAGGAGCAAGGGACATTTAGACGTTTTAGACAAGCACAGGATCATATATGTACTACACGAATCATGATACAGAAAATGATGAACAGAGGAAAAAATACATATGTCGCCTTTATATAACATAAGTCAGCCATAGATACAGTACCTAGGAAAGGACTAAGATCAGCGCTCGAGAAATCAAAAATTCCAAGTAAACTGGTAGAGGTCACCAAAAGCATATATAAGAAAATCAATCCAACTGTGATATTAGACGGTCAATAAAGTTAAAATAAACAAAGGGATGAAATAAGGAGACTCCCTTAGCGCACTATTAATTATTATATTTATGAGCCAAATAATTAAACAGCCTAAGAGACGTACCGAAAAATGTAAAATGGGGAACAGAATTTGAGACCCGTATGGATTCAGTCGTTGGTACATGCAGATGATATATTACTCTTTGCCAGAAACCCAGAGGAATTGCAGGAAATGGTTCAGGGATGGGGTTACGCACTGGAAGATAGGGATATGAAGATAAATATAAGTAAGAGCAAGATAATGTGCATAAGTAAAGAAAGAAAAGAAATGAGGATCAACTGAAGAGGCGAACAATTGGAGCAGGTAATTGGCTATGAGTATTTGGGTACCATCATATAGGAAGACAGGAGATATGAAGATGAAATAAACATCAGAGTTAAGAAAGCAAATTCAGTCTTCTATCCAATACGTACAATTTTTTTACGCATGAAAGTTAGCACTAAATAAGCTACAAATATATAACTCCGTATATGTACCAACTTTTATATACGGAATGGAAAGCATACCCAGGAACACCGAGATACAAAGCAGAATAACAGCATAAGGGAACGAAGAAGAAGATACTGCAGATGGAGAAACGTATGTGGGAAAATATGTGCAATGGTTTTGCATCACTATTTATTATGATGTATAGGAAAAAGTTACATCGTGACATTCAAAATATGTTTTATTAGGTCTGTACACCTCAATGCTGAAGGGTAAACTGAGAAAAGCTCTGTAAAAATATATTATTCATACCAATGTTACTATTGAATGTTACATCGTGTTACATCGTTAAATCCACATGGACTTATTTAATTCGATAAGGTTGTATATATATTCCTCTCTTACGTTGCAATATTTTAGCACACATATTTTTAACATCGATAACTTGAACCAATCGTAGATAGGCATGTGAGGCAGACTCCTTGTATAAATATTTATGGTGAATAATATTGCCACGTATTGTTTCTCAGTTATTCTGTCAGTAACGCAGTGTATGCACATGAAAATACCTTTCCAACGATTTATTTTTTGTTACAGTGATCGACATTCATCTTCATAAGTAAGCTATTTCGCATGGAAAGTACTCAAAGTAAACACCTCCCTCTTGAAATACTCTATTCATTGGCAAAATCCAAAATAAAACTGTTCAATTGTATTTGATAGACAGAACATAAAGTGGTGGGGTTTTTAGACACTTAACACACCCCGGTGCAAATAGAAATGCAGCATTTTGAAGCTTACTCATCGATAGGTTCTGTGACAAATGGAGCTTACTCGGAGTCCTTCGGTAGAACCGTAGAGGTCTTCGGTTGAATGTGGCGCATTTTTGTGACACGTTTAGCTGTGAGTACGAGAATATAGTCGCAGAACCTAGCCTCAGTTTTATGCTTAGGTCACCTGAGTTTCGAAAAAATAAAAATTCCATCGACGGAACTCACCAAATAAAAAATTATAGCGAAACCCGTATGAGAACAAATTTGAATGCTTCATACCTCTCATCTAGGTAACATAAATATTTGTTTGATTTCTGATATATTCTCTTATTTTGTTATATGGTAAATTAATTTCTAAAAAATTCTAATCCTACATAATGTAAGGTATTATATATGATTTTAATTTCTTGTTATTTTGTAGTAATAATTTTTTACTAGTGGTGCTTCCAAAGCCGTAAATGAGTAGCAGAAAGGTTTTTTTTACTATTATATTAAGTTGCATAAATATATGAAATATTTCTATTTTAGTAAAACTTAAATAACATCGTGCAATTTGATTCAATATAACAGCATCATCATTTTCCAACAGGAAGTCTAAAACATAGATATAACTTCAAAAACATTTACTATCATGAAATTGCGGTTTGAATCTTTTCTTTTCACTTTTATTTGTAACAAAATGGTTACGACTTGAAATGATCGGTATATTTAAAGTGACTCATAAATAAAAGAAGAAAACTCTGAAAATTTACTTGATCCGCATATAGTTATTTAAATTGTTTTAGATAGAAAAACTGATTTATTCGCCTTTTAAATGAAATTATAGCTTCTGAGTCATTTTATTCGTCGTGTTTTTTTTTTAAAATGATTGAAAAGGATATTAGTTTTTGTAATTTAAATTTTATTGCACACACGCACGTACAAAAGAAATCCAATCAGCATTTGATTAATTTTTGGTACAACTGATAATCAGGAGATTAAAACCTTATCCTACATCTGGCAAGATTTTGTTTTATCAAATCACTTTCTACTTGTTCGAATATACAAGATACATTAAATTCTATTCTTATTATACAATAAATTATTACTTGATACAAATTTTTTCCTCTGTTTTGTAATTAAGTAATAGTAGTTGGTACCTGTTACAACAATTGATGCAGGAATTGAGCTGTCTATATAGTTTGCTGATTGCTATTGGACATAAAGGGGAGAGAATATACGACATTAATTAATTACATAATGATTAAAATTGATCCAATCAATTATGTTAATACATTCTGCACTTAGATGATTCCGACAATTGTGCAATCAGAATTATCATAATTAAGAACTTAATTTAAAGCATATCTAGTCAGATGCGAATAAAATAAAATATGAACGTGATATGTTGAAAAAGAAATCACGACTATAATTTGAAGTCAAATTTGAAGTCCTTCAAGTAGAACGATATATTTCAATCCCGCCTTAAAATCAACAGTAATTTAGTTAATATCCATACCATCTTCATAATTGCTTCTAAGATTTCATTTGCTACCTGAAAAACTTAAAAATGAATGCATTCAAACATTTGTTACTTATGGTAATTTTTTTAAAATAATTAATACATTAATAAATAGCATAAGATAATGGAATCTTACATCTTAATTTCAAGTTATGCGTATATTTCTTCCGTTTTAAGTTGTGCCTACACGAGGAGAAGATATGTGGTAACTTCAGCCAGGTGAAAATGGCGACACGACTGGAATCGAACCTGGGATTACTGTGATCGCCATTTTTCACCTAACTAAAAGTAATCACGTATCTTCTACACGTCTTCCGGGGTTATGTTTAAAGCGAACTGGTGGTATAGTTAACACCTCTGCAACCATGTTAAAATTCATAAAAATTAAAGACATTGTTTCAAATTTCAACTCTACGTTAAATGGTTTTGAATATACATACATTTAAACATTTCAAAATGTCTACGTAATGATGCAAATATCCAAATTTTGAAGATTACTAACTGTAAAAGAGTAGGTCAGAAAAATCTTATTTTTCTATACTCTGTAAATCAATAATAGTACTACCAGTACTACAAATTATTTTCCATTTCCGAGATAGAAAAATCCAATTTTATTCGATTTCTCATGGAATGACCCATAGTAAATATCTCTCCATAGTCACCTCAGAATGACATATACTGAAAAGATACATTTACGCATGTATGTAAAATACGCGAACCACTACAAATATTCTGAAGAAATGCTCTTCGCTGAACTCCAAAAATCAACTGGTGTATTCTTGGGATCCTCACATACGAATGGGAGATGTAGTTCTCAGCTAGAGAGAAGCTGGAATATATTGCGGAA
Organism: Laupala kohalensis; assembly: GCA_002313205.1. Classification (NCBI taxonomy): domain Eukaryota; kingdom Metazoa; phylum Arthropoda; class Insecta; order Orthoptera; family Trigonidiidae; genus Laupala; species Laupala kohalensis. The sequence continues at coordinate 617,067 of NNCF01126916.1, read as the reverse complement.
TATTTCGGAAGTGTGTACAAAGCGTGGAAAATGTACGAGTCAGTAGAGGGTGTCAACATGAACTTTGTCGATATGTAGATAACTTTGTTCTTTTGCGACGAGTGCACGATCACAGCAAAATTACAGAGTATGCGTTGAAAGAAAAGAAATATATGGAAAATATTATGTTTAGGATAAATATTTTGCAAAGAGTAGAAAAATATCTGGGAAGGCCAGATGATTGGTTGACACTGGGATGTCTTCAAGGAAGGAAAACAAAATGAGGGTGTGAAAGCGTATGGCAATGAACGAAGGTTCGAGAAGTAACGGAAAGACGAGGATGTTACATGGAAAGATGGAAAGAGGTAACATAAGAGTGAGGGGAGGTCGGTGTTGGCAGCTGGGTGGATGAAGGTTTCCTGTTGAGGCCTAGAGGCATGAATATATGAATACATCCTGCACCGCGCGGCGCAACCGCTGGCCAAGCCCAAGGCGCCACCCTGCACGGCGCGATGTAGCGACGCGACGGCCGCGTTTTGAATTCGCGAGTTAAGGGCTGTTTCCAATTGCGAGAGAGCGCTTGCCGTCTATCCTGGCTGGCTGTCGATTACGTGCTTGATATGGGGGATGTGAACGGGGGAGGTTCCACGCCTTCGTTTCCTGAAACGAAGTCAGACGTAACTGATTTGTATTACTCACCATCAAATTAATTGATCGCAATACGTTTGTTAATTTGATGTAAAATATTTTAATAGAAGCATTATTACATTTTTGAAAGGAAATTCACAAAAAAATATAATATATGAAAATTAATGAAATATATTTGCAAGCTCAAAAGACCGTCATAGCTGAATTGTCAATCTTCTTTACCTAAAAATTGCATAGTAGCTTCCTTTACATAAAAAACTGGGACAACCCGGTTACTTAATGACTAAATACATAAAAATAGAAGAAATGTTAATTTTGTAAAACAAAGACGAGCCAATCATATTTTATTTTTATGGAAATTGATTTTAGTGTATAAGGAAACAACAATATGATAAAATTATATCATAAATAACAATTTTGCGTAGTTATTTTTGTGACTGTGCTACGTAATAAAAATTGTGTCACTGAACTCTGTTATGTACAAATAACCAGGTTGGTTGCCCAACATGTTTCAAATGCTGAATCATTTATTCGCATGATCATCCTCTCATCTCGACAAATCCGGATTTGGACTTCACGTGAACCTGTCCCAAACGTTGACCTCTATGAAGAGATATTATCCTCTCTGGGGACAAGTCCTTTGTCTAGTATAAGGATTACTTCGGATAATATGCTGTCATCATTTATGTAGGAGCACGTGCTGTGGACGTTTTTGAGAGTATAGTTCAATTACAGATGATGTATTTGAGTTGGAGCGCGCGACACATTAGCATACATGGCTGTTTTGATAAATTCTATTTATTTCATTTTATTATATATTTGGTTAGTATTATGTTGATTAGATGTGTGTTTGACACTCAAAATGTGACATTATAAATACCTGGTTTAATTAAACATAGTAGAAGAAAACTTCATTAAAATAGACAATGGGTTTTTTAAATAATCATATACTCAATCCAGAAACGTGTTTTGTTCATCCCACACACAAATCGTACCACTAATTCGTACTTACATGAAAATAAATTGTCCTTTAAAATCTATGAGAGTATATTACATTGAGTTTGTTCTTTACTTTCTGGGTTAGAAGAAATTACGAACTAATTTCTATAACGTTTTCATAATATTATCTCCATGATATTAAGGTAGTAATTATTTTACTGTCACTCTTGCATGGTTTGCTCGTTCACAAATAAGTAAACGAGCTTTACACCTAAACTATGTAACAAGAACAAGATGGCACAAGTTATTGGACCCTAGTTAGGCCTTAGGCTGCGGTGGACAGCTGTGCGACCCAACCCCTTTATAGTCCCTTTGCGTCTTAAGCAGAACCGGCTCGCACCACAGAGCAGACCCCTATTATACAATCCCTTATAATCTTCCTGTCGACCCCTCCTGACCGAGGGAATTCAACAGGCGAGCGATCGATCGACTTACGGAAGGAATCTCGAGATGTGTGTGACACAAATATGGATCATGAAATGTTTCGCACTAGACATGAATGTGCCACACTGTTACGTTAATAATAAACGATATGAACTCATATGAACAACTGGATTATCATTTAATGCTATTAAGCAATTATTTATTAACAACATTTTATCCCATTCGATTTAAGTATATTCTAAATTTTTGCAATAAGCTACTATATTTACCCCCTTCCTATTTTACAAGCACTTTTTAATAGAACCTTTTGTGAAATATTATTTGTAGGTCTACTAACTCTCAAGTATAATATCATTTACTTCAAATACCTGTTTCTAAGGAAATTAGTTACTTTCTGTACTGATAAAATAGAAAGACAATTCCTGAGGTAAAACTTCACTCTCCATTGATGAGTAAACATACAAATAATTTATATACCATAATTTTAGCTTCAAAGCGCATGAACAAAATTTGAGACATGTAATTTGGTTAGAGGATTTGATTTTACAGCTAGAGAGCATAATAGTGTGTGCATACTTCGGTAGCTTTATTCATATCCTCAAATTAACATTTAAACTACAAAAATAAAAGATACTCTTGATCGGATTCACGTATAGCAGAGTTAATTGGATTTCAGTATATCAAAATATTAATTTGTTTTAATTTGTATCAATACTAAATGGAAATTTCAAATGATAAATATAATGCAATAAATATTAACTACATTCATTAATCCTAAAATCAGCTCTATTACTTCGCCTGAGCAAACACACAGAAACAGCATTTTTTTACGAAAGTCAGCTCGGCAAGCTCGTTCATCCTCTACGCAAATTTTTCGAACGGCCATGTCCCTCAAACTTCGTTATTCTAACTGAGCGCACCTGGCACCCCGTTTTCCGTCATCCACTACTCGGGAATTCACTCTTGTGGCTGAGGCGAGCGGCTACGGCGAGAGCCTTCATGGTCTCTTCTCCCTTTTCCCCGGCCAATGATATCCTTTCACTTCAATCCCACCCTCTCTCCCTAGTGATCAATGGGTAGCGAGCGCTTGGCTGTGTGTCGGCTTGCTAGAGCTCCGAGTCCCAGGCCTCTAAGCGGGCGTCGCGTCGCCGGTGCCGAAGGCTCCTGCCACCACAATCACCGCATTATCCCAAAGTAATGAATATTCAGCAGCAACTGCGCGACTCACTACGAGAGGATATGGTGACTGTCGCTCATGCACAGGTTTGTTTCTCTTTGTTCTTCAGTTTCGTGTTACATTGTAGTGAAGGAACGAATTATTCAGGCTTCAATTATTGATAAAATTTAAAATTATCCGACATATAAAATAGAGGTGAAAAAAATTCATTTACCATCCGTTAGATTGTAATAAAATTGGTAACATTTGGTAAGATTGTTTCAGTGAACATCTTGTGAACTGGATTATCAGTTCTCAATAAACATTTTTTTAATGGATATAACATATCAATTATACGAAAAAATTCATAATTTTTGTTGAATACCAAATACCAGTTTTGTATCGTAAAAAAGTGGAAACAAATAGCAAAAATATTGCAAATTGCAAATTGCAAATTGCAACTACAATATACATTTGGAATTTGTTTTATTCTTCTCAAACTAATGTTGTAATAATATACAACCCAATGGTTTACAGTTGCTATTATATATAAATGTATGTGATATTGAAAAAAATATAGGTAATAACTTAAAACTATTATAAAAAAATAATAATGTATTACATAAGAATAAAAAAAGCTTCCTTTTCATTGAATACTGATAATTTAATACTATATTACCCAACAATTTTAAAATTTATGTTATAATACGATGATTAAACTAATAAAATAACGAGTAAACACTTATTTCCTGGAAATAAAAATATGTTGATAATAGTAATAAAATTGTGTCTAGTAATAAAAATTATTCAGTCCATCTTCCAGAAAAAGGACACAGATAACACGTAACCTAATTTGGAAGAGATACCTTAACGTAGTAAACTCACCAAACAAAAGAAACTCTCGCAACCCCCTCTTCATCAAAAGAAATTAGAAAATAGATACAAACCATTTCATTAGAAACACAAAGTCAAAACGTTAAAAATAAATTTGTTTTAGAGTTTTTAATATGTACGCCATCATGTTGAGGATCCTCAGGCAACAAGAGAATGCAATTAAGAAAACGACAAAACAATGAGATGACATCTGCAACTGTTTTATGTTTAACCAACATTTTTCTATGATGTTAATTTTACTTCCCTAATTCTGTCAGAGCACAGATTTCCCGATACTGCTTTACTGGTTCCTTGAACTTGAAATTTCCTTAAGCGTGTACTTCGGTGGTCTACAATCATTCCTACTCTGCACAGCATCCCCAGCTGAAAGAGAAACGAAAGAGAATCTACCACTTGAAAACAGAAAAACAGACAAGAAAGAAGGGAAATATTACTTCACCACCGGTAAGAAATGTGTCCGCTACAGGACCCGCGGGACTTCATACAATAACCGAGTTACGGTTTTAAAAAGTTCACTCGAATAATAAGACTGGAATACGACATAAACGGAACGACGTCTTTTTGCGGTCTTCATCTTACTACGTTCTGTTTTTCTCCTGAGGCAGATGTATATTTTCTTAGTTTCAGACAAAAGGAAAGGTGTGGGCATGACAGTTGTGAGTAAATAGAAAACCAAGAAAAAAAAGTCACAGAATGTTTGCTCTTAATGGTGGAATCTCCGTTGCATATCAGAGGAGACTAAAGCTAATGATGTGGTGTTATTATAAGCGGTAAATGAATGCGCAAGAAATCAGGAAAATTAATATTCAAAATTAAAGTGCCGGTGATAGCTGTTTTTTTTTGTGGTTACTGAATGTGCGATTTCGAAAAAGAACTTTGGTTGTCCTTCACAACACATTACATTACCTTTATCACGTGTCTTCTTATTACATGTCGTGCTCAACGACTCTTGCGTTATGCGCAAATGATTTTTTTTATTAGTTTAAACCATAGTGTTTGTTTTCAAGTTTATCACGAGATACCTCGTTTTCTATATTTCATCTAAAGTAACTCAAGAAATTAAAAAAAAAAACCTTGAGATTGTGTTGGCCCGTGGCATGAAAAAAATTATTCCTTGATCAATAAAACTTAAAATATTAATAAAACACCAACGTAGAATAACTCGTTCCAACTTTTCTAGATTATTGTGCAGAATTGTTATTTTTCCCGCAGTCACGCAACATTACCCTGAATGTATCAAAGTAATAACTACTAGAGGAAAGTATTAACTTAAAGACATGCAATAATTATAAATAACTATTGATTAAAATGTTCAAAAGTGAACTATTATTTTCATCACAAAAAATTAAGTATTGTATAGTTGGTACGCATAAGTATATTTTGTATTAGACTGACAGATCTTTGTTGAAGTGTTCTCTTCTCATCCAGCGTAAGTTAGTTTTCACCCACTTCAGTCGACAGTGTTCTCGATTTATTTGCTTACCTTGCGTTGTCTGTCGTCACTTTAACAACGACAAAGTCTCGGGTGACTCCAAAAGGTTCATTAGGGGACGCTCTAACTGCGGTCTGAAGTTTGAAGGACGATTTACATGGCAAGGGGAGGAGGAGTGAGGACAGCCTGAATGAGGGTAGGTCGCAATTAAAACGTTTCGTCCTCAACTGCAGATCGATCGGGAAAGCGTAAACCCTAGATGAATTATGAACAAAGCGAAGAAAAATTTAAATATACCTATATCTCTCTCAAACTTCGCCGAGGAATCTAAATTCCAATTTCAGCGGACTAATTATGTTTTTTATGAACATGAATGTGATGAATATGAAACAAGTTTCAGGAGAATTCGTATTCGACTTGTGAGAAAAAAATTGTAATATTTGACACAATCTCATCGGATCTCATAATTAAATAATATATCTAAATGATAAAATTATAATAACTAGTTTTGTTTTAGATTTGGTGGAATGACAATGGAAGAAAAATAAGTGAAATAAGAATTACAATAAACATAGTTACGATCATATTCGCATTCTGATTTATTTGAATCAGCAAATTTTTGATAGACCGTAAAGAAAATGACATATGCGGGTAACTGATACTTGAAACTGGAAAAATAAAGGAAATATTTAGATTTAGTAAATGAAATATCTTTCCATACCAACATATTGGAAACGATGTGACGTATACGTTTCCAGGCGTCGATATTGGAAATGAATACATCAATGTTTGTGACACATTATATTGCCATAAGTTTTCGTTTGAGAACTATTCATTTTGCAGCGTGCGCTCCGAGCGAGATTCAATTAAACAGCCCCGTCCATCCATGATATTCTGGGGAAGGAAACATCAAGGCCATCTGTGACACAACTGTTAGCTAAACTCACATATTGAGATGTCATTACCACCGACCAGCAAAATTGAATGAAATGACCGAAAGCAATATCGTCTACTTGGTCTTCATTTATGATAGTCACACTATGGAGAATCGTTACTGAAGCTGAATATTAAGTGAATTCTTGTTCGTAATTACATCAGAACAACATATATAAGTGTTGATAGATTGCATTTTAAATAAATGGAAAAATGAACAATGCTCATTAAAAACATTTAGTAATTTAGTAAATATTTAGTAAATCCATTTTTATTTACCAAAAATGCTTTAATTTTTTACTACAATCTTCCCTAAAGCAAATAAAGTATCTATTTAAATCATGAATGAAACAAACGTGTAGGATAGTGGTTTTTAAAAAAAATTGTACATTTTGAATGACCTCCATATTGTGCACTACGTATTTTCAAAGTTGGCGTCACTGAAATTACTAAAACCCACAACTCTAGATCTAAGCAATGATGCTTTCGTTCGTCCATTTGGGATGGCTGGAGCAAACGTAAAGGACCGAATGTTGCCAGATTGCGCGGTCTGCTGGGACAGCTACTGCGGCAGCAACTTCCAATTAAAACGTTCAGCTCTCTCTACCAATTTTGTGCCAGGAGCTGCCTACAGACAAGAGCAAGACTCTACGAGAAGAACACGGACATCGTATTTACGTTGTTACTAGAACTGACGTTCAGTTTCTCTATTCCTTTATTGATCCTCAAACAGAGAAATATGCAGTCTATTAGATTTCTTTAGAAATGCATTTTTTATTCAAATAATTTATTTCCTAGGAATATGAACGTAAATATTAGTTACTCTTGTGCGACAATTTTACATTCTGAATTAATATGACTTAAGAATCAATTTTTATAGTTATGTACCATAAAGAGAATAAGATACTCACAAGAAGAAACAATGAATAAATTTTATATTGAATATTACTTTTTAAATAACCTGTCATAAATTCGGAAAAAATGTTTAAAAATTGTTTTCCATTGATTGGATGAATTTTACTTCATTCGGAACAACGGCCTTCTCTTTTAAAATACAGCGAAGTATTTTTACCTATTACCCTTACTGTAAATATTATAAATGATATTCAATGAATTTTTAATCGACATTAGCGAAAGATATCCATCTTGATAGTAACGAACATTATGGAAATTGCTTTCGACCATTGTGATTTCCATAAATTATTCTATTCTTTCTACGTTTAAATTCTGTACTCATATCGAAAACATATGATAATAAATTACCTTTCTCATTCATTCACTAAAACTATTCGTAAATCTCTTGAAAACTACATTCACTACATGTTTCTTTATATATGTTTTCCCTAATAACAAATTAGCTAACCTGACCAGCTTAGAGAAATGTGACTGTCATAGTAACAGAGATTCTAAAGTCTGAGTTGCCATTCATATCTTCTGAAAATATAAGTCTCTTTCAATACACGGTTCATAAAAAGCCCGAATACCTAAATGAATCTCATTTGGCAACATCGTATTAGACATATAATGTTTTCATGTGTGCCAAATAGAAGATACAGAATATTCTCCATTAATAACGCCATTTTTATCGACTACTTTTGATGCTCTTGGCATTTTCATTTACTTTAATTTTTTTACTGAAGGTCTAGAACGTGGATAGGTCTAGGGGTTAGAACGTGGATAATCATGTTTAGAAAATCTTTGATTACAATATTACAGGTAAATCGTTGTTGCAGCAACTAATTAGTGGAAATTACTGGAATTGGGCACAATATTCTCTATTACTTAGTCACAATACCATAGTCAATATACCATGGCTTTAAATTTAAACGAGGGAGATTTCCAGCTGACATTTATTTTTTAGTTAAACTTCTTGACTTCAGGCAAAGAGGACGCAACACGTGAGTCATTCTCCGTCATTAGAAAGGTTCCTAGTAATGTGAGGAGAAACAATGTGGAGTCGATTTCCGTCAATAAGTAAAACTTCTTCCGGGTTAATAAGCTGTGTCATCGTGGTCTTAATACTCATCGCTCCATTGACAATTGCAGTCAACATTCTCAGTTCACTGTAGCTCCTAAAGATGTTGACTGCAATTCGCAACGAAACGTTGAGTATTTACACCATAATTACATGGCTTAATAACCCGGAAGAAGATTTAAAAATTAACCATGATGGCTGCAAGTGCCTGCATCTACACAACCGGTGTTCGGTTTGATGGCTGTGATTAGGTGGATACTAAAGGTTTCAACGGAATAGACGATCGTACAACAGATATTAATAAAAACTGATAAATTAAGAAAATTGATAAAGGATAGCACTGGATGTGATATGACTAGTGGGGTGTCTGAGTAAGATTGACTCACTAACATCTCTTGTTCTTGCCTGGGATTTACTGTAGAGTTTGGACTCCGAAGCAAAACTCTCTTTCTCTGTCTCTTTCACACATATTATGAGTCACGCCCATTTTGCTCGGGAACACAAAGCGGAAAAACGTTGGTTTCCGAGAGACGAAAAATAAAGAGAGTTGAACAAACAAAATCTCATTTTTCGGTAAAATAATTATTTTAATGTTATTCATACATTTGTGTTAAAGTACCCGGAAATAAATGATACCTAGTTCCTACAGGAATATTCTGGTATATATTATGATGTGAAAAAATTCCCGATAGTGCCAGTCAATTATTTCAAACTCACACAACCTGTTACAAGTTAATAGTGACATTTGTTGATAGCTCTTCCAAAATGAGCCAATTCTCTTCGACTAAAAATTTAATAATGAGAATATGAATAATTTTAAATAGTACTAACCCATAAATTTAATTTTTAATCACAAGATACAACATCAGACCAACTAAACCTAAGCGAAAAAAGGGAAAAATGGTAACTGAAATATAAAATAAAGAACATTTAATCTGGGTTAGGGATTTTCGGGGACTCTGAAACTGATACGAAGTTGCGGTCCAGAAATGATATACTCAATATTTTAGATATTATCTTTAGTTAATATATTATTATTGTTTTTACTTTATCAACTACCAGTTTTAAACAAATAACACGTACTAGTGATATTCTGTGCACGATTCAATAAATTTGGTAATCGTTAAGTCCTTGATTTATCGATTTTATTGAGGATACCGGAAAATAATTCTCGAAAGTATATCGAATACTGCTTTATCGAAAGTAGAAATCGGTAAGATCGATAAAATTTAACAGACACCTTCCCTGTAGGTGATAAGTTTATCGAACACGTTTGTTCTCGTTGTGTTTGTGCTCGTTGTGTGAGATTTCCTTTTTGTGTGATTTCCTTCATATACGCTGTGTATAAGGTTACTTTTATGTTACCTTTGTACATTCTTACCTATGTGTACGAAATAAGTTCAATATTCGTAAGTTATTCCATTCATAATTCGTACTGAGAAGCAAATTGGATTTTGGAATCAACAGCGTAATTTGTATTTGTTAATACATTTATTATTAGCTTTCTCGTATATGGTTATGGTATTATTTGGGGTTCTTTGTGACCAATATAGTTTGTATCATTTATTACATAACCTATAGAAACATAATGGCACACGCACGTATTTGCCCTTAAGACGTGTTTATATTGTGTTGCATTAAATTAAATCGCATACGTTATAGTCACGAAATATACACAGTAGTACATCAATTTACAACAACAGAAGTGATTGTAAAACACAAGTAAATAAATAATGTACTGTGAATTAAGTATTTACTAGCAATTAAATAAAAAGTTGTTAAATGATACTAAATCGTAAAGCTAAAATATGTCGTATAAAAATTTTCGTATTCTCATTAATTTCGACACACACTTTCCCCGCTTAAACATTTACACATTCATGAGTATTCAAAGGCATTATACATTATTCATCAATATTCATAGATATTATATAGAATTCATCAGTATTCATTGATATATTCAAAGAGATCAGTATATTTCTCGACCGTTGATTGGGAGAAAACTTATAGCCTCTCAAGAGGGTGCCTTCCAACATTTATAGAAATTCTGACGTCACGTTGTTTTCGGTTACCGTACCGATTATCAAAACTGCCGTGTTCAGAATTGACACGGGGATACTTTCTCGAGACCGGCCTATCGAAGCGATTACCGAATTTATCGAGTGCGCGTACAGAATAGCACTCACGTTGAACTGTTGCTGATTGTAGACCCGCACTTACCTTTATATCAACTCTGTTTTAAAACGATCTCAACAATTCTTTAAACTACTTCTGCAGTTGGAGCATGAAATCTTTTATACAATTAAAATTTGTATAATATGTGCTTATATCAATTTTGGTTTATGGAACACACTTTACGAGTCATTTTAAAAATATATAGACTCTTTAATATTCGCCACTCCGCCTGCGATTGGCGCTGGGAGGATTGAGTACCTTAGTTGCCACCGTTGCCGGACCCAAACCCGGGAAAAGGAGGAGGGATGGACGTAGGACCAGCTCCCCATCATCACGTAAAAAATCGTACACTGCTAAACGCTCTACTAAACAGTCTCGGAGTATGAACATGGTCCAAGATAAAGAAAACCGATCAACGCAAAGAAAACGTACATTGATTATTGGAGGCTAGAACGTTAGAACGTTACTGAAACCAGGAAAATTACAAGAACTCGTTGATCAGATTCAGAAGATTCAATTGGAAGCTGTTGCAATACAGGAAATGAGATGGTCAGAAACCGGATGCATTAAAAAAGAAACTTTTATCTTCTATTACAGCGGTTCCGCAGCCAGAACAGGTAAACAGGGACTGGTATACTTTTGAAGAAAACCCTACAAAAGAAAGTAATAACTTTCATGCCCATCTCAGAAAAATTAAGGAAAATAAGAGTGAAAGGAAAGTTTAATAATCTAACTTTAGTAAATGTATACGCATCAACAAATGAAAAGTCCAAAGTGAATAAAGAAATGTTTCACGAAGACCTTCAAAAAACAATTGATAATGTAACTAGAAGCGATATTTTAATAGTCTTGGGGAACTTTAATGCACAGCTAGGTAAAGAGAAAACTTTCCAAAGTGTAACAGGAAAATATACAATACATAATACCACTAATGTAAACGGAGAACTATGTGGTTTTGCGGTAAGTAATTTGATAGTAGCGAGCACACAATTTCAGCACACAGTAATTCACAAAGAAACGTGGATCTCGCCAGACTTGACAACAATAAATCAAATAGATCACGTCATTATTAATAGAGTTACGAAGGAACTAATAGAAGATGTAATATCTCTCAGAGGACCCAACATAGACTCCGATCACTTTCTTCTTAAAATTATCCTGCAACGAAAACTCCCTCATATATATAAAATGAAGGGAAAAAATAATAAAAGATGAAATCTGGATCAATTACAAGCTCCAAGATCTTGAAACAATATAAAAGGACAAGGATAGACATGATAAATAATGAGAAAGAAACTGTAGAAATAGAAGAGGATTGGGAACATCTTGCAGAAAATAAATAAACAAAGTAGCTGAGAATGGCATAGGAAAGAAGGTAAAAAGAAAATTAAATTGTAGGATAGCGAATGCGAAGAAGCAATAACCAAGAAAAACAATGAGCGAATGAAAGCCTTTCTGTTAAAACTAGAAGCGGTTACGATAATTACAGATCGGAGAGGAAAAAGGCAAATAAAGTCTGTAAAAGAAAAAAGGAGGAGTAGATCAATAGCAAAATAATCACCATGGAAGATAATTTAAAGAAGAATGTATCAAAGAAATTTTTGGGGAGCTAAAAATGAATAAGATAATAAACAGTGGAAACATGAACATCTGTAAAGATGAACATGGGAACATATTAACAAAAGAAAGTGCAGTACTAACAAGACGGAGATCATACTTTGTCAATATATTTAATTCCCCAGATATAATAGAAGTAGCACAAAGAGGCAATCAAGATTCACATGACCAAGAGACAGAAATAGGAAATGACACCGCCGAACATACAAAACGTTTGCTGCTCTTGTGAATAAGAGTCTAGTTGATATAGTTGAAAACAAACTCAGTGAAAATCAAGCAGGATTTCATAGGAATATATCGACAATTGACAACATATTTGTAATGCGACAAATCTATGAAAAATATTATGAACTTGGAATCGAATTACACAATATGTTTATTGATTATAACCGGGCCTTTGATTTAGTTCTAGGAAATAAAGTCTCCGAAAACCTGGTAAAGTATAAAGTACAAAGTACCAGTAAAATTGAGGAAATTGATATTACTAACTCTATCTACCATCAAGGCCAAAGTCAAGATAAACAACAAAATTAGTGACGAATTCTCAATGGAATATGGAATTAAACAAGCAGACCCTCTCCAACATTATTCGATATCACCTTAGATGTAATATTAAATTTAATCGATATTATAGGAAATAAAACAACCCGATTAAAACAATTTGTTGCCTATGCAGACGATGTATTACTGACAGCACGGACCAGAAAATCATTAGAAGACGTTTTCAAACTCCTAAAGGAAGAATCATTATCATTTGGATTACAAATTAATCAAAGAAAAACCAAATACATGAAATGCAAAACTGGTGAAACTATCTCACAAGAAGAAACATTTGACGATGAAAAGTACCAATTAGTCAGTTCCTTTAAATATTTGGGTTCAATGTTAATCAGAGTTATTCCATCGAAGAAGAGATTTCCCATAGAATTGCAGCTGGTAATAGAGCTTATTATGCTAATATGGAACTATTCAAGAGTAAGCTGCTTTCAAAAAGTGCAAAGCTTAGACTTTACCAAGCTGTCGTAAGACCCACAGTAACATATGCGGCAGAAACGTGGACTCTCACAGAAAATGATACCAGAAGACTAAATGTGACTCTCAAAGAAAATAATACCAGAAGACATGAAATTGACAATCTCGTCAAGTCAAAGAATATAATAAACCATATAATAGCACTCAGACTTGGCTGGTTTGGACACCTGCATAGAATGCAGGATGAGAGGACAGTAATATATATAGAAGAGAGGAAGACCAAAGACTAGGTGGAGGGAAGACGCATTGTAAAACATCAAAGAACTTGGAATCACGAACTGACCCGTATTGGTGCAAGCCTGAAAGATATGAAAAGCTGACGTGGAGCAGACCAAAACATCAAGAAAGATGTTGTAGAACCTATTAAAAAGAAGAAGATTTCATATTTGCATGATATGCATCCTCTTATATAAAAAAATATATTTACTAATTATTTTTAATTCGAACCTTTTATACAGATGGATTTTTTAAAATTATCGTCAAAATCCTAAATCTATTTTTTAGAGGTCATTGGTTTTGTCATTCTGAAAGAAAATTTAATAATTTTGTTCGTGGTTTTAGTTCTATCTACCTTTGCATTCTACGGAATGGTCATACAGGTTAATGGCAGGTCATTTTGATTACAAACGTGTTAACAGTTTATCTCGTGTTTATACATATTTTAATGTTACAAATTATATTGTTGTTACTAGCTAAAATTTATTCATAACTAGTACATCAAGTAATTTAATGAAAAAAGAAGAATTTAGACTTCTGAATATTATGGCTAACACTCATCGTATAATACTCTTTCAAGTGAAGTTTCTGTATTTCTTTTCTATGTCTGTTTTGCTTCCTCTGTCTCTACCATACACAAAGTTCTTGACATTCCACGTAGTGCTGTCACATCTGGTATGTTGGAAATCCATGTAAACTCACCTTGACACAGAGAAGATCGTAAGGTAAGAAGGATCTTGTATTATTCATCTTACGTTCGAGATTATTAGTTCTAAAAATGGTGACGTTTCAAATATCCAAAACACGTTTTAAGGCAGAAATGTAAAGAATTTAGAATTAGCAAACGATATGAAGTTTCTAACGTATGCTTCTGCAATGTAATAGAAATTTATAGAAAATATTTCTTACATAGAAAATTTTAATTAAAAACAATACGTATGTTTTTGAAAGTAATTTCAGTGAACTTTTACAATTCATTATCATTTTAATACAGACTATTTAATTTACCGTAATAAAACTGGTTGTGTATAAAAGGGAGACAGACTATTATTTATATTAGCTTCCATATGAAGTGGGTCTTTCAAATAAAATTTCGTCCAGATTTTTCAGATTTTATTAATTAAATTTTCTCCTAAAATGTTAAATTTAAAAAAAAATGGTTGAAAAGGTTTTCTAATCCATTTTACACTGGTTTCTGTTTTTGCTAGTACACAAAAGTGAACAATTGTATGCAAATGCAGATAAAATGCTAAAAATAGAAGCAGATAAGAAATACTAGCAGACGACTTATTAATTTTACACATAATGCCAGTACATAAACAAAGTTATTTATTAGCTTTGCTAGTTTGTAATGTTATTATAGTTTTTTATGTTGATAATAATGAACTAATATTGAACTTTAAAAACGGTTTTATTTGTTCCTTACGGTTTAATCAAAATGAAAAAGTAACGTCATCTACGTGACACATCAAACGGACCTTTCTAGAGAAAATCTAGAAAGAGTAGAAAGGATGACACTACGTACAAATTCACCAGTAATTGTGGTAGAAAAATCATCTTAATCGTAGTGAATGATTTTATTGGAGCTCAGATTTCGATATCCTATACTCAAATAATGTAAATCGTACAATATTGGAAAATAATTACTTTTTGATTTTCGTCATACCATTTCACACCGACTGACTTCACTCCTGCAGTATCTCATGTTTTCCTCTCTTCCACTCCTTCTCTCGTTTCCAGATCGCCACCTCCGGCGCACAAAACCCATCTAATCGCTGGCTCCACCGGAAGGGTCAAAGGCTGGCCTAACGGGCAGATCAATGCTCCAGAGGTAACGAACGCCTAAAAGATCGACTCACTTCGATGGAGAATAAACGACCCGCTTTTGCCGACGTCGACACCGCAGGCGCTATCTTTCGTCCACGCTGCCACCAGTGAAATTTCTACCTCTATCACCTCTACCTTTCACTTTCACAAATCGACTAGAGCGCTCAGAAAGTGAAACACCTCGCCCTTAATGTGACATTTTCACTTTGGCAATTTCCCAGACTAGGTTGTACGTTACAAAACTTACGTTAACGTCTCAGAATGACCAGATGGACGTCCAGCTGGTTCTTATATAATGATAATAGTGGTAGCTGGTAACACTATTCAAACTACATTTTCAACTATACAAGTCTAATCTAAGATTTGAACCCTCTGAAATGCTCGCGTTTCTGTCATTTTCATCATCCTCACATAAATAGCCCAAAATATTATTGACTATGAAATTGTCAGCTTTAGATCAAAGATTAAATTTTCGTGACCATAAAAATAAAGCACTTGGTCTTCGAAATGAGTTAACGACTTTTATACCCAATAAAGTCTATTCCTAATCCCCATATTTTGTTTCCACATTGATTTCAATGAACGGTAATCGTTTATCTTCCAATCTTTATATTATGATCAGTTAGAAAGAATAAAATGCACTCTGATCTTTTTGTCAAGACACTTTGAAAATTCTCTTTCCCTTTGGTTTATGTATTTTTATATGTATTTTTTTTTGCTAGCGTTACTGGAACCAAATATGACGTACGCATATGATTCAGAAATACGTTGGGCAGAGGAAACTTGTTTCTTTCAATTTTGTTCTCCTTTCTCTTGGTTCTCTTTTCTTTTTCTTGTCATATTTACTTTGTTTTAAATTCTGGCAACTTACACTCAACAATGCTTGAACATTTGATTTTTAAACTCACTACATAACGACTTATGATATATACGTCAATTAAAAAATGTCTTGTTCCTTGCATTCATTCCTCCACTTGAACTTGAGATGAAAATACTGGTTGCTTATCTATTGCAGGATTCAAATTATACGTCTTACATTTTATCAGAAATAATTCTGTAAATTTGAATTTCTTCGTTCTTTCTTTATTTTACGCTTTGAGATGGTGAGTTAAAAAATCTGAATCACCATAATATAAAACGCATTACTTGAAATTCACAACCTCCACATCAACGAGAATACTTGAACTTCGGGGATAGCTAAAACCTTCAAAGCGCAAAGCAATTTGCACTTGCAAATGGGTTCTTCTCTTTTCAAGATCCAAATTTGAAAAAGAACGTAATATGTACTTACGAGAAAGTCTCTGCAGAATAAATTTAAGGAATACGAGACAAGCTTATGATGAGAAGTCGTGTGTTTTGATGGTTTACATCTTAATCTTGAGTTGTTAAAGTTTCTTGATGTAAAAGAAATTAATTTTAGTAATTCTACAAAAAGAAAATATAGCGTTCATGCATAGGGTTAATTTGGCACTACGTGAATCTGAACTTCAATGTAAATTAAATAATGATTCGTAGAAAGAGTGTAACTGCATTAAGAGAACCTAAATTTGTACCTTCACGTAAATTAATGAGCGTGTATTTTAACAATTTCTGAGTTGTGATCAATGGCACTCCGGGATGCAGTAGCGGATACAGCAGTGGGTAGGGTGGTGGAAGCAGGCCAAAACGAAGGTGTGGGTGGAAACGGCAGGGCCGGCGGCAGGTAGGACTCTGGGACCATCGATCACCGACGGACGCCGCTTTCGCGCTCACCCCAACCCTTCTCCTTTGCAGCCCTGTTCTCCACCCTCGGCCACCTTCTGGCGAGCATCGGCGGTGTAGGAGAGGAGGTTAACAGTTGAACCACGAGTGCAATGCGATTTGTATGCAGCGAACGAAGGCAGTGGAGGCGGCGACGGTGGTGGTGTAGTCAATGGTAAGGCTGAAGGTGGTTGCAACGTGCGGGGAAGGCGGTTTCCTGAGATGGCGAAGCGTTAAAGCAGACGTTAAAGCACTGCTATAGACTTATAGGTGGCACGCATAAGCAGGAGGTTGTGTGAATCGGTGTACTATTTTGCAGCAAATGATGCTTAATCATTCGGAAACGTATCTCAACAAATACTTATACTACAAAAGCGGAAACATGACGAAAAGTGGGTGAAAGTGCATTTCTGTTTTTTTTCAACTCTGCTAAGAATGCTTTCTCAAAAGAAATATGAGGGAATAACCTACATCTTGGCAAAGAATTAATTAAAATAAATTGAAGCATAAGTAATAACACGTTTGGGAGATAGGCAATGAGATATCGAAACCATAGGAGAACCAATGAGATATCGAAATCATAGGAGAATATTCATGCACGCCACATCTCTCTTGAAAAAGACCATATCATTGTCACATTAAATGTCACTCAAAATAACGTACCATTTGCAATTTCTTCCACGTCTCATACACATGAAAAAAACAATTAGGAATCAAATCCGCGTCTTCAACATAACCTGCTTTCGATTTCATCCAGTATAAAAATGAAAAAAATGCTTCTCAGTATGAATAGGGAACATTAATGCATTATTCTAATAAATAAACTGCTAACAAATTAATAGTTTTGTTTTAGGACCAATTGTTCATTTTATTATAAAACAGCAACTGTAGGCAGACCTTCGTAGAATTCATGAATAGACTCCTAAATCATTGATAGAATGTAACTGGTTAGAACTGCAGGTTGCTCGATGCCAGTAAAAGCAAATAATCACGAGGATCATTGTAATTCTACTCAAGGAGGTGTTCTACTGATCAGTATTACTCGCAGTGGCAGTAGTAACTAGTGTGAGCGAGAGGGTATGGGAAGGCACGCGGGATTGTGACGGACGACCACGGTTGTTGCGTGCATACAGAGTGTCGGTTGGAAGCGAGCTGCTCTCAGGAATTGACCACCAGGTCAGGGAGAGGCAGCCAAGGTATGTATTGGGCGCTAGGGCGTAAAGGAGACGGCCAGTCGCCGGAATGTTGGTTGGAAGCAGCGTGAAGGGGCTGGCCAATGAGGAAATATCAGGTGCTAGCTTGTTCAGCCGCCTTACGGAATGCGCTGTATGCGACGAGCGAAGCTTCGCTTGCTAGTACACTGGGTGAGCAGCATGCGAAATGAAGAACCACGATCATTCGTAACGGATTTATTGTTCGAATGGATGCAATATTATATATCATTTGCTGACAAATGAAATACATTATTGCCAAATTATGTTTGATAATTTTGTTAATTTGGATAATTATTGTTTGCAGTTCTAGTCTCCAGTCATCAGTTCATGTTAAACAACTCCAAATTAATGTTAATTAAGGTCATTGATTTAACTTATAAAATAACAATTAAGAACATATTATTCTTGTTTACGTAAGGAAAGCGATAATTTACAATCATGGGAATCTCAACATTCCTGATAGTATATTTGTATTTACGAGTTTGCATATGAGAGTTATATAATGGGACAAAAATAGTAAGAAATTTTAAATAGGAAGAAATGTAGAAGATTACCATAAACGCAATAATAAAATATGACACAACCCTTTTCCGAAAACGCGTAGAGCTCAACTGCGTAATTTTTCCGATTTTACGGTACTGTGGAACTGTGTCAATATGTTAACTTCATTGTTAATAAGGCACTCGAAACATTTTCTGTGATCAAGTTTGAATTATAGTAAAAAATAATAAATGTTCGATCACCAAGCTGCACACTGTGAGACTGAAATATATAATCAATAAAAAAGGACGCAAGATTAATTTGACGAATCAAATGAAGTTGTGGTGGTGTTAGTATTATTATCATTATTACATTTTTTACACATATTGTGGTGAATAATATAATCTCACTTCTTCTCACACATACGGAGTCCTCTTTTCATTTGTGTACAAGTGGAGACAATGGTATAATGCTTCCTGTATAGTAGGTTGTGTAAAGTCAAACCGCAAGAAAAGACGTGGAAAATATAATTAAACCAAAGGATGAGAACTGGTGGCAGCGATGTTGGCAGTATCCACCTTCCCAAGGTGCTCATAAAACACTTGAGGTGGTGACGATGGAGGTGGTGTAAGAGTCATTGTAGCAGAAGCTACCGCAGGGAGGCGTCAATGTGGAGGAGGTGATAGAGGAGAAGGAGGAAGTTGGTGAAGGACGAAAAGAAGACCATGACTGTCGCTGTAGCAGCGAAGGCAACGCAGGTGGAAGCGTCTCAACGACGGTCCATAAAACACTCTCTACTCCGAAACCCTGCTCCGAAATTCACCTTCCTCCCTCTCTCTCTTCCTCCCCAAGCGTTCAGCTCTTCGGCTCCAACACCCACCCGCCCAACGTACGCGGGAGCGCGTCTCAGAGAGATTTGTGCCTCAAACCGAACTGCTCCCCTTGAATAAATACGGGAGGCGTCCCTAATTCCTGCAGGTGCTCTGAATTATATTGGCGAAACCCGCTTGCTGACGTGAAGGCCATACGACAAGTTACTACGTTTACTCACCACATTAAATCTGCCTTGGACGATTGAGAGGGCAAGGAGAAAGATTTCCCGGCCTCATTTGTTAATGATGAGTGTTGGTAGTAAGAAGAGGACGTTAAGAGAAATCAGAAGAGTAGAAGTGGAGATCTCGTTAAAAAAGGAAGCATGGAAGTCCTAAATTAGTGGATATTCCAGATCCATTTACTGGAAGAAATGAATAAATTGGAGGTATAAACAACTTGTTATAAACGCGGAATTTTGGACAATTTCAATTTGAAATCTCAAAGTGAATTTACTTGTCGAGGGATTCAGGAATAATTTACATGTCATGATGTAATTACGTATAACTGTTCAAACAATAAGAAAATTATTTTAATACACCACTCATGAACACGTAATCAACCTTTATTCATCATAAATAAAATGATGAGATGTTCGTATTCGTAGAAAATCATTATACTGACACAAATTAACAAAAACAATACAACCTAAACTAAATAACACATGAAGAAAAATTTAATATACCATTTATTCTTGCTACTCTTTTAGACAGGTTTTAATTAATGTAAAAAAGTTATATTACTAATGCTTGTTTATTAATAATGATTATAAATTATTATTTTATAGTTTCTATATTCGAGGGTAAAATTGAAGACTAATGGATCTTGAGGAATACATAACTCAAACATTCTAAGATAAAAATGAATTTAACCAATCTAGGAGTGATTCAGTTATACGGAATTCGATAATTGTATAATTAAACACTTTAAGTTAGAAGACCTTGTCTATTTAAGATGAAATCATAAAAATGATTTAAAAGTTCATTACTTCAAATTTTCGTGAAATTGTTAGAAAGCTCAATTAGTTGGTCACGATACCAAAATTTAACCCATTTTATACTTAATTGTTACAAGCTCTCATACCTATTTGCTCTGTAAAGCTTTTAATGGACTCACAAATTAATATAATTGGTCAATTTTCCATTGCAATCTTTCCAAGTAATTGTGATTAGCAGATGTATTCAAACCTGCGCACTAAGCGTACGTAATTAAAATATATGCGTTGAAAGGTACCTTACCATTGTGCAGAAATCTCATAAAATAACAATATCCCAGGGAAACTTCGAGATTATTCTGAATTTTATTTAACCACCCAATAGCTTTTGGAGTCTTTATCTTCCATAGTAGATGGATGCGTTTCGCAATGTGTCATTGTTCTTTGTTTTAAATGTCACGGAAGAGAAAATGTGAGAATCATTTCCGCAAGTTGAAGTGAACGTTTAAGGTAGGAATTAACTATTTTTTGTATGTGAGAAAAAAATGTTTCTTTCTAAAACAAGAATAATAATTGATATTAAAAGTTTAGAATGGATATGAGTAAAGAATGAGATATTCTTTATTATTTAATGTTATTAGTAATACCTAAGTGCCAAAACTTCATTAGGTTATAAACTATTAACGTTCAAGTGTTCGAATAAGAATTCGTACAATTTAAACTGTAATCGAATGAGTATTGTCAACGTCCTGTTTCATTAATTTAGAGTTATTCTGTTGTGATTTATAAACAACGGATAGTATATATTTCTTTAATTGTCTAACCTATATTAAACATTAGATACACCATACTTCATTACACGAATATAAATCGATATCATTATACCAGCTCGATTACATTAATGAATAGTACCTCAAAAAACGTTAGAAAGAAAAATTGCACTATCTCTTTGAGCATTGAAAAGGCAAATAAAATTCCTGTGATTGATATATGGCTGTAATTGTAATAGAATAGTCAACAAATTATTAAAAACTAACGTAGGTAATAAATTATCTCGATCACCAGATATTGCTCATAAATTTAATAATTCGATATATTTAATCCTTTACTTTATATATTCTAAAATTCTCATTCCAATTACTTTGCATTTGTTTTGGAATAAACTTAAAATACTATAATTAGACAGAAGAGGTTATTATTTTTATCAAAAACGGTTTTTTCGATAAAATTTTTTCATCGATTTAATTGCAATCTTAAACATTTTGAAAAAATCTGTTATACTGGTTTCAATTTTCAATGTTCGAAAGTTTTTTTCCAAATAATTATAATTGCTTAATGCATAATTAAATGTGAATAACAAGGCACTACAAGTGTTTGTCTGAATGACACATCGAATCATCGTTCTTCCTTTCAGGAGAATGATAGGAGCGAAGTGTCTATCTCTTTCGAGATCTGATGAAACCTGTTTGTAAAGGTCTCATAACACTTTGAATGTTTTCATTTTTAACGCTGATACGTTTTTTAGAATAATTCAAGATCATGAAAAAAAAGACAAGTTACCACATTTATGTAAATAATCATTCAACCCCTATGCAGCATTGAATCGACATATTCCAATCAGGTAAACCACCCGTACCGCCTGTTGCTACAGAGGCGTACGCCCCTGCTGACTCCTTCAGGTGCGACATGTCAGAGACTTGCTAACATCCGGGTGCCGCCCCCGGATCGTGCCACCATAGGATGGCAAATGGCGGGGGGTGGGAGAGTCCCGGAGGGGTCGTGTGAGATGGAGGGATGGAGGAGGGTAGCGTAACCAGGAGGTGTGACGAGATGCGACGGCACGCCACACCTCGAAGGTGCTGAGTTGCATCACTGTGATGGATGGTAGCTGCAGGTGACATTTCCCCATGTCACGACGATTGGCAAAGACCCTCTGCCAGACGGATTTGGGTTCAAGCAACATTCATTTGCTGAACTGAATATTTGCAAGGGAATGAATATTGAAGTTTTTTATCTCCTAATCGATAATAATCAATAAAAATTGTTTCCTCCAAAGTTCAATTTACTTTCAAAATTAATATATTTATTCAATTTCATATATTATAAATGGCGATCATTTGTTTCATCTGTATTGTAGATGGTAAATGACACGTTGTAAAGACCTTCAAGAAGAAAAAAGTATAGAAATTGAAGTAGTTTTCGGACAAAATGATCTGATACTTGCTAGTTTTCTTCTTAATCCCGTGGTAAATGTACAACATCTCTGAAAATAAACTATTTTAATCCTTCCGAAAGTTTATAAATAACAGCAAAGTTATGCGTAGTACGGAAAGATTATGAGAAGCATTGTTTAATTATTATTATTTCAAATTTTCTAATATAACAATAAAAATTATGAGATGATAATTTTAATTTCTATAATGTTGATTTAATATATCATTTTTCAACTTTGTCCATTGCATAATGTTCTCAGATGTAAAATGTTAATGAGCAGATAAAAAAGTTTTAAAAATTAATGAATTATCACTTGCTGAGTGATACACACAACATTTTGTAAAATATTTCAAAACACGATAACAGTACCTAAAACAATGTGATATTATTTATAGCTATATCTCTTGAAAAGTGTCATTAATTCTATTTGATGAAATATTCACCTCGCTATTCCAAATTGAATTTTGCAATCAAGAATGTTCTTAATACCATTCTAGTCTAATTATAAACCACTTTAATTACGTCAAAACATCAACAGATTTAATCAATGTTCTTGATTCTATGAAGTGAAAAGAACTTTCTCAGACGAAACAAAGAGCAAGATCAATTTTAACTCATAGGTAAATGTAAACACAATGGATCTCATTAATGAAATTCTATTGTCCTCCTTTGTCTTCGCGTTTCAATAGACAGTGCGAATATTTTAAGTGTCTCTTAGTAGACTTCTGCCTTTGAAGCTCTTGTTATTCATTAGTCTCTGTGGAATTACGATGAACTGGAATGTTCATTAATTTTATAGGCTCCTACAGGGACAGGCGCTTTGAGAAACCTTCATTGTATAATGGAATGAAAATAAGAGAAGTATTAATAAAGTAGAACATATTAAACCGTCGAAAAGCTTAAAAAGTGTTACAGAAAAATAATCGCCTCTAATTGGCATTGCACAGCTATTAGTTATTATGACAAATCTATTAACATAGAAATAAAACACAAAGATACGATATATCATTTTAGAACTAAATTAATCCCAGCCATTGATTTACTGGAACTTTTCGAGAATAAAATACTACAAGAGTGGAAATGAATTGACTTCTAAATTTACATCGGTTTTCCTTTACCTCTTCTAATATCTTTCCATTCTTCACCGATATTGCAAAGAAAGCGATTACATACAAATGCTGTCTGCACATGTGTCTTGGCCATTATCTTGAGGTACATTAAATTACTGTCTCCCACATCTGAAGCCTACGTTATGGTGACCTGTATGAATAAAGACACGACCAAAAAGAATATATATATATATATNAAATAATTCATTACTTTTAATTACAATTTATTCTGAAAATTATTCAAAGAATAGTGGAGTGGGTAGACTGGTTCGTATGGGGCGCAGACCCGGGGGTTTCTTTTGAATAAAGTCATAAAAATATCAGTCGAGTGTCTGGACATCCCGCGCATCTAGCTCGCGGGGACCGAGGGCTAGGGAAAGAAAATTGACCAGATACGTTGTTGACATGTACTTTGAAAAGGCAAATGGAAAGTTACTATAGAAATTCGGGAGGAAGGTAAGAGTTATTTTGAATATAGAGCCCAGAACCACGTGTAAGGTCATACAAAAAAACAGAGAAAAAGGAAGATTTGTTTTAGGGCGCTAACGCCGGACGAAGGAGTCCATTAGTAAGAATGTTGATTGACGCAGGATTTAGTGGTAAACTAGCAGGTTTGACTGTCGAGCAACGAAACTCATGGATCCACAATGAAAGATGATTGACGAAAGGTAGCATTAACGAGGGGCCAGAAAATATCCGCGTAAAAGAAGATCTGGGGTTTAGGATGAAAAAAAATTTCAATGACGGGGGACAGAAGCATTGAAATAAAATGTCATTGGCATTGACAAAAAGGGACGAGGGTAACTTTCTAGTATTAAATATCATCTTGCGAAAAGATGAGGGTCACGAGACTCCGTAGGAGATCGATAGGAAAAACACTAACATTTCGGAGACAACCAAGTATTGTGATAATCAAACCTTACTATTCGTCCAAAACGAATAGGTGTCATTCTAAATTAACCAACCAACAATTCTCCACGTGGACTGTGAAAAGTAAAATTGGCCGAAGAAAATAATGACGTCAGGAAGGGTGGAACCCTATCGCTACGTTTTTGGACGTTGAGTAGGGAGAGGGCTACTTAAGCAAGGTAGCAGAGTTGCTCAGAGATTCAGAGATCATCTTTACTCGAAGAGTATTATCATTACATTATTATAATTTGCATTACGAGACGTTAAGATATCATTACTTTCTGTGGTACAATATTCTGAGTTGTTTTCTCAGTTAGATGGACTATTCTGAGTTTATCTAGCTGAGTTATTCTGAGAGAGGACTTAGCTACTTTTCGATATGATATAATGAGATGATATAATGAACTTGTTTTTTTAGATGATTCGGTGATCATTAGTTGATTGGTTATATGTGTCGTCCGATCTCCGACAAATGTTTTCGGTTCGTGTGACATCAACATTTTGAGAGAAGGAAATGGTCATGAACTTTAACTAACGCCATTAACTCGTCGTCAAGTTGAGCTGATAATAACTACAATGGTATTTCGTAACGCTACGTTGAGGGTCATTTGGTTCTGGAAGCGGTGAAGGTCATTCATCCTTAAGAACCTCACCACGCTCACGTCGTTTTGACAACTGGTGGTCCATCTTCAATTACAAACTGTAAGGTAATTAGCATGACTGGCTGCGCCCAGTGTATCTGCTATAGCGTCACGTGGCAGAGAACTGACCTATGCGTGTGCAACGATGCCAAAGACTCTGGCAGCGCTCATCAACGTTTAATTAACTATAATCATCAAGGACAATCAGTTATTGCTGATGATTATATTTTTAGGTATCATGTTTAAATTAAATCAAGGTTGGAGGAAATAATTAATCAGCAGTGGGAGTAATTGAATGAAAAGGCAAACCAATTATTATGGTTTACAACAAGTGTGAATTTTGGGGGAATATGTTGGGGAAGATTGTGCATGAGTAGCATAGGACATAATGTAAAAGTAATTTTCCATGTATTGAACAATTAAATCAATTTTATCGAAGTTGCGTTTTCTTTGAATGAGACACAGTGTGTGTATTTCATGATAATAAAATGGGCCGAACCCCGACCTTTTAAATTTTAATTACATAGTTCAAGATTAAATGTCCCCTCTTA
>NNCF01126916.1:512265-591054 GCA_002313205.1 Laupala kohalensis | reverse complement strand
TATATATATATATATATATAAAGCCAGCGTCTAGCTCATTGTAGCTCTTAAAATATATATTAAATTATACAGAAGGTTATATTTGGCCATTTATAGTTTTTCATATATATTTATTAGTTATCCATGTTTATTTATTGCTTCAAGATCGTTGAAAGTTGAATCTTCAATGGTTTCGGAGCTCGGAGCGTCAGCGTCCATATATATAATCTCTAAAAACTGATAATATTTATTTCATGCCAATGTATTCACTTTGTCACATTGTGTTTTATCCACTGTTTTAGGCCAATGGAGGCAGTTACATCGTACTATCCTTCCCGCATGCTTCTTTTCGTCTTGCAAAATAATTATATTGAGAACAGCACTGTGTTCTCTGTATTACATGTCATTATATTTTTGCTATACATTCTAGTATTCTGTAGAATGAAATGATTTACATTTCACTTTTTCCTATATTTTGTTCTATTTACGAATATTTATTCTATCATAACTTTATGTATACTAATCAGTGAATATGAACCGAAATGCAAATAATTCGCACGGAATGAACACGGCTGCTGTGAGGTGTTCCTCCACCTGACGATTCGATGACAGGAAGGCGAAGGTATAACTACGCCATTTCATTACTTATTTGTAGCAAAGAATAAAGAATCTCAATAATCTTGCAATGGCATGTTTACTTGACACTTGTCACATTTTCACATGTTTCCTTCAAATCTTTGATTGAAGTTGTTTGTTGTCATTTTGTTTTGTCATGAAATAGTGCCAAGTCAGTTGTTGAAAGCAGAAAATTTCGGATCCGTGTCCGGGCCGAAGGTTTTGGCTGAAACATTCAACTAGTCTATATTATAAGTCTGATATATTGTTCACTATCAGACGTTTAAGAAATACTAAGAACACATCTCGAAAGCAAATTAGCAGGCAACAGATAATATCAACATTTTTTTACAAATTTGCAGTATAATTTCATGACGGCATTAATCTGGAGCAGTATGGAATCACACATTTTTACAGCAATACCCATCAGCTTCAAAATCGAGAACAAAATAAAAGACTTCAATAAATCGTAGAGAATAGTCTTGATATAACGTTAGATCAGGTTCCATTATTTTTGGCGCGAATACAGTAAGAAATATTTCAATGGTATAATACTATTATTTTGAGAAAGATGTCTAAATATTGTAACAAAACACATTTTAAGTAATATGATTCGACACAACAGTTGAAACGGATAATTATACTGGATGACAATGCTCTTTGTTTAACGGGAAATCGACATTCGTCACGAAACGGGAAATTGTTGTCATCGGCTGCTGGCTTTGGAAGCCAGAAGGAGTTTGTAACGCATTGGACGTGGAGGAAGACTAGAGAGTGGGCAGAGGCAACGTGGGTGGTGACGTCGGAACTAGAAGCCACGGCCATTGCGTCTGCGCTTGGAAAGTAATTCCGCGGAGAGGGATGCTGATGATGACGGCGTCGGTTCGCCGGAAGCGGTGAGAGCAAGCGCAGTGCACGATCTGCGCTAATAACGGGCGCCACCGCCCATTAGCCTTCTGCCCCCCACCCCCCTGCTCCTTCACTTCCATCGGCGCCTTTTAGGCCTCGCGAGGCTACTACCCATCGTTCTAATCTAGTGTTCTGTGGTGGATCCAATTCTCACTGGAAAGGAATCCTTGCTTTTTCCTCAGCACAGATTTTAAATTAGTCTTCAATTAATTCTTTTTCTTTAAGATTATCGATGTTTAACGACAATTAGGCCTTTCGAAATGCATTGATATAAATGTTTGTACTAGCTAATGTACATTATCATAAATCTTGTCATTATTTTACTCTGGATTTTCTCCGACTCTTGTTCAACAAAAAGAACCTAGAAACTGATTACTGACCTACTACTTTCAGCATTAAGTATTAAAATTTCCTAATTGGTGAGGCGAAAGGACACATTATGCATCCACTAAAGAATAGTAATTAAGAAAAATATCCTGCGTAAGTACGCATAAATCTATGAACAAATACGGGTATTTCCCAAATAAATATAAAAACTCTTATAAGCATTATGTTACGCACACAACCCGAATTTGGTCATTGGACGAAAAAAACGACCAAAACTAGTTTTGGCAGATGTTTTTTTAGAACAAGTTTTGAGCGTTTTCAAAGTGCTCAATACTAGTTCTGGCTAAAGTGACTCGTCCAAAACTAGTTTTGTCCTCTCAACAACAAAGCGTGAATCGTCTTATACTCGAAGCCAATTCTTGTTTTTTTTAGTATTTAGTACGATTCAAATGTTATTTTCGTACAAGAGGCATTAGGGGAAATGGTAATTTCACGCTTTTTAGTGTTTTTATGTTCGGATTGGTTTAAAAACATTCATCCCGAGTATATTACAGACTTTTATTTAACTTGCTCCGTTCGATGTATGTATGTATGAATGATTCAATGTAAGGATGCATGTATCTGTAGTTTGCATGATAATAGATAATGGTAACATTTTAGGAAAATGTTCACCCTAAGAGAGTGAAATGTATGTATGTATGTATTTATATTGTCAAATTCCGTTTACAAATTCGTAATTTTACTTTTCGACCTCATCCAAGTTTCCCATCCAATGAAGCTTTAATTTTACAGATATGTGTAGTGTACATGACGATAGATGATTATGGTACGAGTTTACGAAAATCTATCCATAAGCGAGTTGAAAAGGTGGTATGTATGCGAGCATCCATAACTCCAGAATGCTTGGAGCAATTTGAACCAAACTTGGTACACAGATGACTATCTGACAAGAAGCACCATGGTGATGAGACAACCCTGGCACTTTGAGGAACCGGGTGGAAAAGAGGTAGTATGTGTAAATAATTGAATCAAATATTTGATTGGAAACAATAGTTTTTGGTATCGTAGAGATGATAAGGACAGTCCTAATAAGTTCATCTTTGTTCCACTGGGGAGATAATATGTACCTAGTTCCCCTAAAATGAGAGGGTGGCAATACGGTGGCAAGCTAAAATAATCAAAAACGACCGATATTGGTGAGGAATACATCATTTTTGGTACAGCTCAATTAAAGAGTGACACTCTCAATGCAACATATTCCCACGGTCACCCATCATGATGAAAATACGACCATTGAGTAGGGGGTGAGAAGGAGATGAAATGTAACAATTATTGGAAATAGCCGCTATTAGTTTTGAGATCGTAGTTTTTGGGACCTCTGAAACCAGAAGTGATATTTCCGATGACACTTAAGTCCATGATTAGTCAGTACCTCTTGGGAAGGGAATGCTACGTAAAATTTGAAATACTGAAAATTCTTTCTGAAATTTTTAAGTTGTATTAGTATTTACGATGTTCGACCCCTGTGAAATTTAAATTAATATTTCACATTTTAAAAATATCTATGTTTCGTCACTTTCTATGATCTTACCAGAGTGACCAGAATATAATATTTTTAGTTTTACTTTTTTCATTTTCAATTTTTATTTTCTTAGCACAGTACTTTGTGAATAAAAACTTGTTTTAGAAAAAATTCTTTAACGTTAATTTTATTGAAGGATTAAATTGAATTGTATTTTACTCGATGTACCTAGTAAGAATGTTGCACTTACACATATGACACTTCAGAGACCATCCTCGCTCATTCGTCAAGCTAATGACCTGCAATTTGACAATCATTTTGTTGTAATCCTATTTTTAACTCGTTCATATTTTTTATTACAGAATGAAAATTTTTCTAATTATTTATTTACATAGCTATGACACATTGACGCATTGAGAGCGTCCATCACACGAACTAAGTGAGATGTGTCAGTATGAAAACAATGTTATTAGATTATATAATAAAAGAAATTTCGATTTTTGGATGTTTCATTCCTTAATGGTCGCAATGGGGTATAAATCTCAGGTTTTTTCCCTAATGGCATTGTATTTTATTATCGCTGTATATCGTGAAATAACTTGATATCATTTTTGTATGAAAATTGGGAAATGAAAGATATACAAAATAATTTATAGAATTTTCTGTTCTATTTGAATTTTATTGTAATCTTACGGTGAAATTGATTTTGTCAAAATTCTTCTTTAAAAGAGGTGAATTAGAGTGAAATATATTTTTGGAATTTTTGCGGTGTCTGAGGTATGAATTAAGATTTCGTCACGATTTTTGTATGCCAACGTTCTGTTTTTGTCAATTCTAAATTATAAAGAAGGGTCAACCAAAAAAACGTCCATGTATTTTTTAAGCGTCCATTTCAATTATTAAGAGTTAAGTTATGGTAAAATGTTATGAATGTAGATAGATCAAAATTGTGGAATAATTTTGTAGTCTTATATTATTGCTTTATTATTATTCCACCTCAGTTCGTTGTGAGGTTCATTTTAAAGTTAACATATATCATATAAATGTAAATTTTCCGTGAATCCGAGTATTAGAAACACCACACAGTGGATATGAGAGACTTTTATAAATGGGTCATGAATGGAAATAACATATTAACCTCACTAAACTCTCTAAAATGATATCCACTTAGAGTACACAAAATCTCTTTATTGTGAAAGAGCTCAATACTAGTTCTGATCTTCAAAACCTTCAAAACTAGTTCTGGCAAAAATGCATCTGCCAAAACTAGTTTTGACCGTTTTTTTCGTCCAATGGCCGAATGATTTGGGTTTTGTGCGTAAATTATATTAGGTTATTTTTGATTCAAATGTATTTGTAAAAGGAAGGTTTCCGTGGCCGTTAGAGGCTTAGTCGTGGGGAAGGAGGGAAAGTTCTCAGCCGTTGAGGCGGGTACGGAGCCTCCTCGTTTCAGAAACCAAATTTAAACAGAAGCGAGGGTCGGGAGCGGTGTACAACGTATATTTGTTTTGAAAAATAACGCGCACATCGAAAGCAGATCTCGTAGGAGAGAATACTAGTAGCAACGGAAATGTACTAAAGGTTTTTAAAAAGGAAAAGAGGTCACGTCAGTAGGCATGTTCGAACGCACAGAGGTTATTCCTGAGTGCATCTGATGGAAGAGAAAAGTTTTATGGTTTAAAGGGACTACTATGGCTGCGTGGGTGTGAGAGTGTACTCCCTTAGTTTTCGCAGCGGCCAGCGGTCTAGGAGCGACCGGCGGTACACCAATTTGTGGGAATTGGAAATTTTAAAGGGACGAGTTAGGCCGTTGAAATGAGAAAGTGTAATAAATTTAGCGTCTTTGATGTTAAAAACCTCCTGGTCAAGATCGCTCAAAAACGGCTGAGGAGGACACGTTGAGCGTGGAAATGTTCCAGAATGCAGCTCGAGGATTTGCCTGGCGGGTGCGTTCTCAAGTCAAAACTAATCTATGACAGTAACTTCATGAGGAGGGAATTTTGAGTTTATTGGAAAAGTAAGTCTCATGATTTTTGCAAACGTAGATCACATGGGTAAGTGACAGACGGGCAGAGTGGGAGCAAAGCTCATTTACACGAGCGCAGAAACG
Organism: Laupala kohalensis; assembly: GCA_002313205.1. Classification (NCBI taxonomy): domain Eukaryota; kingdom Metazoa; phylum Arthropoda; class Insecta; order Orthoptera; family Trigonidiidae; genus Laupala; species Laupala kohalensis. The sequence continues at coordinate 585,592 of NNCF01126916.1, read as the reverse complement.
AACTTTCTTTCATTCATTCGGAGAGTAATATTATTCTAATATTATTATTCATTTGGAGAGTAGATTAACATTCATTGCTGATACTCGAGGCATTATTATTGAGATAGATTCTTACATTTACATTCAGATATTCATTCTGTTTCTGATACTCGAAACATTCTATTCTGATTATTGAGGTTCATCCGGAGAGTAACATTCCGAGATTTTTCTCGCGAAGAGTCATTCTCTCAGTGACGTTCCAATGAAGATTCTGATTTTGTGATTCTAACATTCGTTCGAAAAGAAAGATTCTGAGACATTCGTTTGGAGAGCGAGTCGTGTTATTTGTTTCAAACATTTCGGAACCTAGTGCGTTTACAATGACACTTTTCGATGATTGTTTTTTCGAGTAAACTTTGAGAACTTTTAACCTTTTGGACTCAACATTTAGTTCAACTCGGGTTGCCACGAGGTGGTAGCGTAAAGCTCATTCAGCTCTTAGAAGTTAATGGAACTTTGTCCGGTCGAAAATTATCGAAACTGCTCGATCCCGCGACGCGCAACGTAGTTCGAGGAAATGACGAAACGCTGCACTGCTGAGAAAGGACCCGAATTCTTGGAGGGAACGCTGACGCCGTACGCCAGGACGACAAGGAAAGTCGTGAATGATCAGTAGTGATGTCGTCTGGGACCTGGCACCTTTTTCCACAACAACAGACACTGATTTGTCATCTGTTCAAGGTATTCTCAAGGTCGGCTGCGTCCGCCTTTTACTTTTTAGCGGCAAGTGAGAAGAGACCGTGCTTCCAAGAGATTAACGAAAGACCACGCTACGATCTCTCGAAATCCGTGCTAATTGAATAAATGGGGCATTAAAAGAAGATGATCGGCACTAATTCAAATGGTATTTGTTGATTTAAGAAATGATGTAAAATTAAATTAAAGGTTTATTTTGTAAGGGGATGTATTAATTTGGTAATTGGGAAAATGACATGCGATTCTGGGGGGCTGCGAGCATGCGATTCAATTTAATGTATTTTGTGTAATTATAATATTAAGTCAATTTATTTCATGCGTTTTCCTCGTCTTAAGGAATCCCAGTATGTGTTTTCACTTATTTAAATAATTCAGAATTCATTTACTTAATTAGTTGNTATATATATATATATATATATATATATATATATATATATATATATATATATATATATATATATATATATATATATATATATATTGGTCCCATACTTACGGCAAGATCCACAATATTGATGAATGCTTCTTAATACAAATTATATAATAAAATGAGGAAATTTTGAGGACTCCTAATCTCTCGAAGTCCCACACATGAGCAGTATAGTTCGTTATTGCAATTTTTGTCTCTTAAATTCCTCCTTTAATGATGGGAAACACTTTTAAAGCGTTATTTACAGACTATTTACTCGGTATCACATTTTTGGTTGAAGGCTAGTACTAATTGATGAATTTCTATAAACAAAAAGAAATAACAAACCGCAGTGATTCATTACAAAAAGCACTGTTATGTTTCGACAGGGAATAGTCATAAATTATAAGCATTTAATAATAATGATAAATAACTGAAAATAATGACTCTCGGACATCTATAAATAACATTAGGACATAAAACGTGATAAATATATATTGGCAATATGTCTCCTGAAAGAAAACCGATGTTTGTCATTACTGCCATATGAACGTTGTCTCAGAAGTTGTTGAAATGGAGTCCCTTTTTCATTATTTGAGCCTTTGTGTATAGGAATAAACCATAACTTTTATTAATATACTGTAGGAGTAACACAAAAATTACTACCATAAAAAGAACTAAAAAACATTAATTTCATTATTTCTTAACATTACTGAATTATAAACATCCGTAAAATTGAACATCATATTTTCAAGACCTAAGACATTTTTCATCTGAGGTTCGCAAACCTCTACTTTTTCATTACCTACTAATTTTATTAAGTATTTCAATTTTTTTAATTTATAAAGTTTTTAATAAGAATATTGCATGTTTTAGTGATCTTGTTGAACTGATTAACAGAAATTATCAATTTGAACTTCGTTACATATTTAAAACTTCTAATAGTGTCCTCAATTTAAAACAGACAAATCCCTCGTAGATAAAATCCATTACATTCAGGTGCAAATGTATTTAATTATTACTTTCCGATTTTGATTTAACTGTATTTTGAGATCAATTTTTAAAATGGTTGGGATAACTCCATGTTAGATATGAACCAAGGTAATAAAGCTAATATTAACATGGAATATCAAATACACTTAAGAATATTAAACATATTTTTTCCTGGAAGTAAAAACATAGCCTGTGTTTGCTTTATTGTTATTGATGTTCAATACGGATCGGTTTTTTGTACATGATTTGAAGTGCTGTTATTTTAAGCTATTTGGAGTAGGTACTTGCCAACATTATTACAGTATAATGCCCTCAGCCAAAGTAGATTTTTCACGGATTAAAATTGAAGCAGTTTAACCATTTGTAAATTGGAAGTATTACTGTAATCTGTAAATGTATTTGAATATCATCAATAGTTGTTACACTCGTATTCTATCTTGTGATAAATGAAACTCTGTATAGACTGAAGTATATAGAAATATAGACTGAAGGATCTATAAACAAGAAACTGTAAATTCTAAACGGAGAATGCATATGATAATATAAAATGGCATCATATTTAAATTATTTAAATGAAATCAGATAATTTTATCTTTTTGAATTAGTGCAGGAGATAAATAACAAAATATTGTTAGAAAGTTTGATAATTTCAAGATGTATTTTTAGCCAATCCTGATCATCTTAACATCATGTATTACAAATATTGAAGAAGTATTACTTGTTTTAATAATGGGGTCGCAACACTTTATCTGTCGTGTAATAAATAAAAAGGTAAATTACATGGTAATCGAAAAAATGAATCGGAAAATTGTTTTTACATTGATAAAAAGTAAATTGTACATATTTTGTATCCGAGTAAATCTCATCATGTGACCACAATCATATAAGCAATAATGATATTTATACTCAAATGCGATAGATACGCGATGGTAGATTTTTCACCCCCCAACATACTGCTGAGAGCACCGGTTCAGCAGGAGAGAATGAGATCACTCAATCTAACGGCACGAACTTTTCATTTCAATGTCGTTTCGTTTCCTCAGTTTCCCAGACATTCTAACTGCTCTCCTTCCAAAATCACTCTTGACTCAAAATCAGTGGTTCGGTGGAGCCAGTCTCACGATATTAATCTTCCCACATCACAAACAAGACGTTAAAGGAAAACTATGCCTGGACTATTTTAGAATTAACGCATCTGTCTCTCTCTGTCTCTTAGACAGTGGTAAGATAGAGCACGTTTTATAAGAAACCCTTCCCTACTCAGTTCGGAAATAACTCCACACCAGGACTGTGTATATGAACACTTCCCCTCGAGAAACAACGATGAAGCCTGTTTCGATAATTTGCGTTTGCCATTTCCAATTTATAGTGCTTTTCTTGTTTTTGAAGTTTTTAAAGCATTTCTTTAGGTATGTATTTCCAAATACTGTGAATTATTTGCTGTCGTTAGTTAAATATTTGGTGTATAAATTCATTAATGAGTAGAACATTGTTACAAAGGGAAAGTATTGTTTTAGTTTCAAATACCGATTCTGAGCCCCAAGCTACTTTGCCGACGTTCACAATGAAGGTTATATTTGTGAATTTGAAAATGAAATTGTGATAATTTTTTTATTTGACGTCAAAAATATGAATATTTTGTTCTCTCAAGAAAAGGGTTTTTAAACGCAAATAGGTAAAATGTATGTATTTCTTATTCCAAAACAATTCTAAATTTTCTAAATAATCTTTCAAAACATTTCTTTACGAGAAGTTGGTTATTTAGTTTTACATGTGATGTAAACTTCATCAAAAGTTTCACTTTTCACACATTTTAGCAACATGAACTTTTGATGATCCAATTTTTTTAAATAAGGCAACGACGAATGTTTGCACAGATGGTATAGAAATTTGTCTGGTTCATAACATTCAATGTATACCTATTTCAGTAGTATTTCTCAAAATTAACTTTTTGTAATATATCATTTTTTCCTTTCATAGAATGTGAGGTGTCACTAACTTCATAGAATGTTCTTGACAATTTGTTCTTACATTATTTCCATGTTTTATTTCTATCGACTTGATTTTTAATTGTAATTGTTATTGCATCGGAGAAAGAACGTTAAATGTCATATGCTTTAGCCAATCCTGATCATCTTTACATCATGTATTACAAATATTGAAGAAGTATTACTTGTTTTAATATTTGTGACGTTTAACTAGCCACTAATAGCTAGCATGCCTCGGTAATTACGAAGAACGCTCTCCCAAATGTGTTTGCAACCCAAAGTAAAACAACATATGGAAAGAATCTTATGGAAAGAAATTATGTCTATAGCATTTTTAAGGTTAGTGATAAATATTTCCTGGAAAAGTAGTATTTTGAATGTAAATTTGTAATAAAGTCTATAATGACAATAATCCATTTTATCGTTCTGCATTTGCTGAGTAAAAACCCACAATATAAAATATAATAATAAAACGATATTACATCAGGAAACAAATTACATATGCAGACTATGTAGAGATTTATCTAAGCAATAAACACATGAAACAATAGAGCCACATTTCTCTGGGATCGACCAATAAATACCTACATGATGATCAATACGAATAGACCTGACATTGTTCTGAGGAATGAGAATAATAAGAAGTGTCTCCTAATCGATTTTTCTGTTCCCAACGATATGAATGTTGTGAGTAAAGATAACGACCTGGCAAATGTATAGAAGATAACGTGCACAAAATTCCTGGAAAGACCTATCTATCTGAGGTACAAAGAATAACCATTCGTGTAAGTCGGAAAGTGAGTTTCTGAAAATTTTCGAGGAGACGCAGCGTAAGAGAAGTGGAACGTCCTTGGGAGCGTACCGAAATACCAACAGGCTATTGGTTTTCGTCGGGCCATTACAAAATAGCGCAGTATTATATTATGATAATTTTGTGTATGGTTTCTTTTTTCCCCATGTGTCATTTTTTTTATAATCACATATTATAATTCATTCATATGTACTTATGTTTTTAGAATACTACACTATTTATGTAATAACACGAGAAAGGTCAAAATCCTGATAGAAACGCTGTGAGTGAAATACAGGTATCTATAAAAGGTCGTATAAGTTTATATTTAGTTCTATAATAATGAAGCATCATAGAACTAAAATAATTTGATTAATATATTAACTAATTAAAACAATATTTATTTTACTTTAGAATCTTTAAAAGCCTTAATGTAATTCATTATTTTTTACCTTTCTTGTCCTCGCCTGACCTCTGTCTCCCCTCCCGCGATCGTGTCAGTTTACATTTGTACCACCCTCTTCCTCTGGCCCTGCAACCACCATCGTGCCTCCGGCGATGACTAGGTACCCCTGTTCGCTTACACTGCGCCCGCAACGCCTAGGGGCGACGCCGCACTGACCGCGATATAGCCCAAGGCAAGAGCCAATGTGGTCGACTTGGTTGCTACATGTCCATTCGTATAGTGTACCATCATCATATTAACCAATTATAATGGATCTCTAGATCTTGGCCAAATATTTATGTTAATTTGTAAATTAAATATTTATGTTAATTTTAAATTAAATTTGCGTTAGAAAGTACGAAAGAGATGAAGGGACACTGACAGAAGAAAATAAAATAAATTCGTCTCATAACCAAAGAAACATAACAATTTCAATAGAATGGTATTTTTGCACGGAATTTTAAAAATAAGTAGAAATTTTATTTTCTTCGTATTCCCATGTATAGGAATTTCATATAAGTCCATGATCGAAAAAATGCCCTAGAGAGAGAAATGTGACAAATAATCGCTCCCTTATCCGTATCATAAAAAAATACCACAGAAAATTATGTGAATACAAAATCAAGGAGCTGCACACATATTGAACTAGTACTTAGTCTACAACGAACGAGTTTGTGGTACAACTGAGTTGGCTTTTCCGTAGTCTTTCAGCATATGAACTTACTTGCCCTAATCCCCAAGAAATGATTTTGTAAGCACTTGTGAAATTTATTGTGCTCTTTTACTCTAAGGAAAGATGAATCATCATTTCACACTATTATTTTAGAAACTTTATTTTAATGTACTAATCGAGAAAATAAAAGATAGAGACGTATTTATACAAGTATTATATTTCAAAAACTTGTATTTGTCTTTTAACCATTACATTTCAAACCAAAATATTTCTCAGTGATTTAATTCTTTTGTCAACACCTGGAGAAACAAAGAGGGAGCATGTCTCAATCAGATAAACTTAGACTGATAAATATTGATCTATTTTCCTTAGAGTCTCAGGGAGTTATTGATATTAGTATGTCCTAATACTACCAACCACTTCTTCATATTACATACACGCTAAATATAGCAATTCACGTTTCCAAGCAGGATATTTTTAAAATGAGAGGAAAAATATTCAGGGAAATGATATTAGTTATGTTACCTACACGAAGCAAGGGAAAAATACGACTTACGATAATGAGACTTCTGTACTTTTATTTGTATAATGTTATATTTTTACTGGTCTTACGCAACTTTTTAATTAAGTTTCGCTTTTCCTTTTTAATGCGCTGTTTCAGTATGAGCATTTTTTGGCGCACACATAATGTTCCAAATCACTCTATTCAGCCATTGAAAATAATCTATCAATTTCTTTGATGAATCACAAAAATCAATGGCGACATAGAAAGGAAGAGTCATGTGTGTCAAAAGAGAATTTTATTTTCAAACATATTCGTATTGAAGTTCAAAGTGCAGAACGTTTAGAGAGAAAAATTAAAAGAAATACGAAAACCAATTCTACAATTTTAAATGGGTGAAGAGTAATAGAGATAATGTGCAAAATTATTACACAGTTATGTAAACTTTCATTATCTTTGTCACCGATGTGACCTCTTCCTTCCTTGTTCACCAACTCCTTTATCCCTATTTTTGGTTATATGTCCTTAACATCACAATATCATAAAGCAAAGTTTTTTACATACTTCGTTTTTCGTTCTTTTTTAAAATAAAGAATAAATACATTTTATCCATGTGAATTGTACTTTGTTCTTGGTACTCGAACCTGCCATCATATTGTAATGGTGACAAATAAACCTCCGACAGGCAGTGGTTCCGAACAAATATGGTTTTCCTCTCGTGGGTACATTAATGAATAATTACACACAAGGTTCTGTAATTCCATTAGTTGAAACGCAGACGGGTATTTACTCCACTCCCTGACACATTATTTTTCATAATCCTACGCAATGTTGCTTTATGGATGAATACTTTTCGAGATGTCTTTGTTACAAGCATTTTCTTTTTCTTAATTTGTTGAGCAATGTGAAAGAAAAAGAGGATGCACCGAAAAATCATTAATAACTTTTAACACTTAATTTGAACGTTTTGTAAATCTTATTTTGCTACAGACAAGAGCAATAGAGAATGATGTAGAAGTTTATTAATTTAAAGAAAACGAAGACATAGATTCAAATACATGAATTAAATGTGTTGAAGATGTAAAAAGTGAAATTAATATAATAAAATTCATAATATGTGGGAGGAGCATAAAAATAAATCAAAAAGGAAAAACAAAAAAAAATAAGCTGGAGAAAATTTTGTCCTTTGATGTGAGGTAAAATTACAAAGAAAAATAAAAAAGAATCTTCTTTTGTAAAGAATCACGGGGATAACTTTCAAGTAAAATTATAAGGAGACATATTTTTCTTTGTTTTATTTGTGTTTTGTATTTATTTTTGTCTTGGGCATACACCTTGTTACTGAAGTTCGAAACTCGGGTGACTTTGAACATACGAAGACAGAAAAATGAGTTATTTTTACCACCCTAAAACAAGCGTTTCTCACGCAAACCTAAGAACATAAAATATCAATTTCAACACTGAGAATTTTCTCCTACCCTGAGGAATTCTTAAAACTTTTCGAGCACCGCAGAATCTTGGAAAAGTTCTCAGCGAGCGCCTATGAAAATATTTCCCAAACTCATGCATCATCCCTGGCGCTCTCATGCGACATAAGAAAAAAAATATCTCCAATCTCAAAGGCATCTACGACCACTAGTGGTGAAATAAAAGAAGCCAATTTACGAATCCACGGTCGATACGATGTCAGTCGCCCCCTTCTATATGCGCAATTGCGAAACCGAGATCAATCACGAAACTTTAAAATATTCTCGCTTTCGTTCCAAAGTTGTGCAGGGCCCTGCTACGCTTAGGGAATTTCAATTTCCACTCGAAACCACAAGCACGGGAAGGAATGGGAGAAAACCGAGGAAATAGTATAGGAAACGAAATAAGATAGAATGAAGGTACAACAAAAATAAGGCTGATTGTGTAAAGAGCCAGTTTGACTCAAAATTGTGTAACACAATGCATATGCATGAATACTTCGTATGCACAAAACAATTCTGATATGTTGAATAAAGTTTTCTTACATAAGAGAAGTAAAGTACAAACAGAAACGAACAAATAAATATAAGTTATATTGGTGAGAAAAGAGAAAAAACGATACGAGAAAGTAGAATTAATCTGAATACTGAAGTAAAATAAGATTTTAGGTTTCTCAAAGTTCTAAAAAGTAAATTAGTTTACAAATATATATTTATATTTAGAAGTTTTAATTGATGCAAATATAATCAGGAAGTAATTTGAGCGTATTATAAAACGTGAAAACCGACTTGTTTGACTATAAAAACAAACAGAAATTACATTATGAATATTATGAATGAAAGAAAGAAAGAGAGGGAGAGACCTTGTGAAAGAGACATTGATTACGATATGAGAACATAAATATATTAAATAAATCGATTCTCAGACATTGAACTAAGTGAGTTTTCTTGCGTATCAAATAATTAGATATAGCGAGAGCACAGTTGCGTTTCTTGTTCTGAGAAGTGTTCAACCGTAGCAGCAGCGAGTTGAATGATATAATCATCACACAGAAGCATCTCACTCTGACCCAAAGGGGTTGTTCGTCTGCATCGTCGAGGGAATACTACAAGGAGTGACTGTAGGAATGGAAATTACGTGCAAGAGATGAAAGAAGACGACCAGAGAAAGAAAAACAGATCAGAATATGTATGAGAGTGATTATGACATGTGTTTCTTTCTCCGGAACTAAAATGTTCCAGTAATTCCGATATTTTGATAATCATTTCGTCTCTATTCTCTTTGAAAGAAATTCTGCGCTGTGTTGTATTGTGCATTTTTTTCAGCTTACTTTAAGTAATGGATAGTAGGAAAATAAATTATTTTCTAAGCGTGTGTTGCTAATATATTAATCAGTTTTCAAATCTGAAAATAGGTGGCATGATAGAAAATGAAAAATCAAATTCATCAATTTTCTTTTTTATTCAGAAAACTTTTTTTTTAATTTAGGAGAATATTATAAACGAATTTGAACATTATGTTTCTCACTTCCCTTACGTAAGATTCAGTAAGTGATATAAGGAAAGTATTTGTGTTGTAGATTGTAATTGAATACAATAAATGTAATTAAATATATTTACTGTTTCTAACTCCAGATTACTATGACGAAAGTCATTACTAATAGAAATATATCAGCAAGATAATATCACACACAAAATATATTCCCAATAAAATAGTTCAACTTGCAAAAACTATACCTACTCGTGGATCCGTAATGGAAAAATATTCAATGAGGAAGGAACCTTCTTCATCTGTGAAAGTTATATCTACCATGGACGATATTGCAAATTTGTGAGTTATATGTTATATTTGTGAGTAACCCTTTGTTCTTTTCTTTGTAATTTTTTAATATTATTTTTTATTTTATTCTTTATATTTTTTATTTGTATAAACGTGTGCTCCAAACATTATTTAGAAAGACTATCGTAAATGTTTGATTTTTCTATTTGTTTGTTTGTATAAAAATTTTCTTTTAAGTGAAATGAATTCACTATGTGACAATATGTTTACTTCAAATGATATTTCCGATGACTCTTTTGCTTTGGTCAATGATTTTTTTACCGATTATAACAATAGTCATTTTATTATTTTAAATCAAAATATTCGAAGTCTAAGATAAAACTTTGATAAGTTTTCAATTTACCTAAACGCTTTGAATAAACTTCCGGTTATGATAGTTTTGTCAGAAATTTGGGTTGACGTATCAGAACTAAAGAGTTTTAAAAACGTGGTTTTCACCAAGTCGCTAAATGTAACGAAAATTACAGAGCAGGCGGTGTAGTTGTTTATGTGTCACAACAGTATTCAGTCGTAGATGAGGCAGTGACTATGACATGTGCCGACGTCGTCAATGTCATGGTTAATATTAGATCCAATGTCCCGCTTTCTGCTATCGCTGTTTATAGATTACATACCTTTCCTGTTTCAGAATTTTTATATGAATTGAATACTATACTTGTTTTTGTAAAGGATGACAATTTAATCTTTACTGGTAATATGAATTTATGTAAACTTAAATATTCTTTCAATGTTTTTGAATACCAGTCCTTATTAGTAGACATGGTTTTTATGAGTTAATTAATACACCAACCAGAATAGTTTTAGTTATTTTGACCATATAAATATTAGGTCAAAAGCAAATTTATTCACATGTATTCAGCTGTTGTCCCTTCAGGTCGCAATGCTCATGATTTTGGGATTTGTAATCTTTCACTCAAAGTTAGTTAGATGAAATCAGTTAGTGTGAAACGATCCAGTGTTAATTGTAAAAAACTAATTATGACTTGTTAAGGGCTAATCTAGAGTTAGTTGATTGGTCATATATTTATGATGTGGATGATCATTCTAAAAAAGGAAATTTAAGACATTTGAATAATTACATACCAATATATCTTCTTAGTGTTTTATCCAAGATTTTAGAAAAGGTGGTAAAGAAACGTTGTATAAATTTTTTGAAGCGTACAATTTTTTTTACTGAGGGTGCTCTCTTGAGCTTCGATTCTAGTGTGTACGAGGGGTTCAATAAAAAACAACGTAGGGAGAGATTTTGTCGATATAACAAAAGCATTCGACATTGTAGATCATGATATTCTTTTGCAAATCATGTCTGCTGGGTTTCTAGGATGTGTATGGGAATGGTTTAGATGCTATATATCTAACAGGGTTCAATGTATTAAAGTTAATGAGCATTTCAGCTCTTTTAAGTATACTTGTGGCGTCCAGGAGGAGTCTGTGCTTGAACCAATTCTTTTTTAACCAATATATTTATCAATAGTTTCTGTTACGGTCCTTTTAATGGATACCGTACGAGTTTTGCTGTACACAGATTTATGTTACAATTCTTATTCTCCTTTAGCTTTAAAACGTCATATGCAGTACGATTTAGATTTATTGAAAGTATGGTTTGTTTTTAATAAATTGTATCTTAGTGATACTAACAAGTGTATTCATTCTTCTCTGAAAGTATATTCACATTCACTTTCTTATGTATAAGTTTCTTGCTTTCTTTACTATAAATGTTTCTTACTTTCTTTACTATAAATGTGTTGATTGCTTAATTTCAATTGTAACTTGTAATAAATGTATAATTACTGAACATGTTAATAATATTAAATATTTAAGTCTCTATATAGGTAAGAATTGTAACTGGGATGAGAATATAAAACATTTAAATAAATATATGTTCTCTGCTTTAAGAACGTTTTTACTACTTGAGGAATATATGCCGTCAGAGTTCTTAGAACAATTTATTATTCGATTGTTAATAGAAAATTACAATATTGATTAAGCTGTTGGGGAGGTGTATATCTTATCAAATAAAATTCAATACTTATTGCTGAAAAGAAAATAATGCGGATAATGCGTTCTCGAAGAACACTCGTTTCCATTATTTAAGCTCTTGGACATTCTGCCTTTAAGGTATTTGTTTGTTTTAGGATTCTTAGAATTTTTTTAACAGAGAGAGCTATGTTATAGGAAACTGTAATATTTATTCAAGTCGATTAATGTCACAAAATCGAGTTGTACTACTCAAGGGAGACAATGAAGATTATCGTAGATTCTTTGACATTTTTTGACATTGACATTTTGAGTTCATTGAAATTATTTATTGCCCTCAGATGTAACTTCATCAGGTAGTTGGTCCAAATTTACGAGTGAGCTTAAATCTTGGTTATTTTTTAATGAAGATATTGAGATTTTGTTTTGTCGAATAAAAAGTTTAAGTATTTTCAGAAGAATGGAACACATTCACTGTTCAACTATTCTTTAATTTTTGAAATTTAATTATTTAGCACTCCTTAGTTTGTAGAAGTATTTGTATATTTTAAGACTTTGATATAAAATGCATAGTTGGGAAGATTCCAGTACTAAACGTCTTTGAATGTGATGGTGCTTTAATGCGTAACTAATGAGCAACTAATCACATTTTCTACTTATTTAGTTATTGTATAAGGTTGTTTCATTATTTTGTTACTTTTCTATATCTATTATTACTGTATTCGTATTTCAACTTTATATGTATTGTAACAGTATTAAAGAAATTTATATTTGTAATAATTGTGTGATACTTTGTAACTTTGTGGAATAAATAATCTGAATCTGATTAGAGCGGTTCATTCCCAGCATTGGTTATGCAACCCGCAAGTGAAATGTGTACTACAAGGTAAGAGGTTGCATACCTGCTGAGTATGTAAACCACTATCCAGCGCTCACAATTACGAACCAGGATGCTATATCATACATTCATATAAGACTGCAAAAATTTACTCATTAAGAATTGCCTCAACTGCAACGGTCATTTCACTGAAAAATAGAAAAAGATATTATCGTTTTTGTTATGATGTCTTAATAATTTCATACTTATGCCCATACATTCTTGTCGTTATGGTCGATCCTCGCATTTTAGTATTATTTTACTGTAAAAGGAAGTGATCAGTATAACACATGACAATTATCCGAGAAGGTTACAGTCCAAACATCACTCTAATATCATGCCATATAAATATTATAAAGTATAGCAAATCTACTACATTTTTATAGAAAAAAATCAATAATCAAAACTATCGCGATCGATTACAAGTATAAACCAACTGTCAACCTCTAGTATACTCCTTACTTGGGAAACTCTCGTAGTTACAAAATTTCACTGTGCGGTATGTATTTAGCCAAGTTTTGCACTGTATAGCAAAGTATCGTGTATTCTGACGCAGATAAATCAAATAAGCATTACAACTCATCTATGCAGTATTTTTGTCATTTCCGCCTTATTCGGATAAAATAGAAATATACTTGCTTCAAATACGAAATTATGCTTAAATTGTGTTCATTGAAGTTGAGAGCGTTTCTGTCATACAACGGAAGAAACTGATCTTCTTTGGTTACAAACGCTTTTTGAAATTATGTGATTGCTTGCTCTAAGGAAATGTCTATTTTATTATTAATGAGCGCTACATTAAAAAAATATTTCAAAGCTCTGTTTTTTTAATGTGCCATACTGAGGCTTGAGTTAATCATGGTTTCAATCAAAATAAGAAAATCAAATAATGAATCAAATATTCTTTGAAGATATAGTACGAAGTCACTCTTTTTTCTGAAACATAATAATTATATTTTTTACAATATTGAAATTAATGTCAAAAAGATACTGTCCTTTTAATTGTAAAATTTGCTTTAAGTATCGCCCCAATATTACATACGGCGATCACAAATAGTAATATTCACTGCAAAGATTCATAAGCATTAGACATTAAATTTTATTAAATTTGAAATTAGTTATTAGTGGTTTTCACAACACATTCACATTTTACTATTAGTTCTCAAGTTGCATAAAATTTATGCGTGTGCAAAAAAGAAACTTTTTTGAATTATTAGTTTCGTTATGGTAATAGTTATCACTAATTTATTACAGAAATAAATACTGACAAAAGTTCCGTTTACGCGATACAAAATTCGGTCTATCCTTCTGTGAGATAGCTTACTAGGCCTGCCAAGTTAGTGAAGGAGGGTGAGGGCTCCAACTACAGCACTAGGACGGCATCCACAATGCTGTTATCAGTTTGAAAACTTGAGCCCAAGAACAAACTAGAGGGATGTAGTGGAAGCCGGAGACGCATGTCAGCAGGAGGCGCATAGTTGATATCGCTCGCTTTCCAACATCTAAACAAGTATGCAGCGCCTGTCAGGAAGGAGGTTAGCAGCTTTGTATGTACCGAAACCAATGCGCTCAGTATACACTGTCTCACATATTCTACCCATACTTCGCTTAAAAATAAAACTCATTCAAAGAAACGTTTATTCAATTCATATGTAAGTTATTTAGATTATATACTACAGATGACTTACCTTAAAAATATTAGTACAAAAATATATCAAATTTTCGGGTATAACGATTACACTTATAACATTTCATGTAAGCAAATCCTCAATAATAACAGACTAAATTTGTAGGATAATTGACACACCCAAATTATTATGACAGTATGCTGTCTTCGAAATAAAATAACTCATAATCCGCACTAACTTAAAAATTACAAAATATTTTTTTAACTCAATTTTCATACCTAATTAGATATTATCAGGTTTCATCGTCAATATACATAGGTGTCATTATATTTTCGTATCAAATGTAAAGGAAAATAGATTATTGAATATACCTTAGTATCATCTGTTTTCGAAACTTCATCGAAACTAATAACATCTCTATAACAACTAATAACTTTACGATAAGATTTATAGATGAAGAACACTCTTTGGAATTTTGTTATTGAGTACTTGAATTTTTCTGATAGACTTGGCGGATGCACATGAATGGTTTTTATCTGTTTTCATCTTAATATACTAAATATGCTAAAATTATAAAAAAGCTAAAATTATACCTCAGAGATATTTGTGAGGAAATAACTCAATTGCGTTGGATGGGGCCTGTTCATTTAGTTCAAGCAAATTTACAATAAATGAACGACCTAAGTCCGCAGGTCAATTAGAGATGTGCATATTAACGCACATTAATGTAACGTGAGAATTATATGAGCAAGTGTACATATTACCAATCCAATTTTAACATCTTGAGCACTATTATGAATTTAGTCTTTTGCAATTCTCAGCATAACGTAGTGTCAGTCTCAGCACACTTGTTGATTGCAATTTTAAATTTAAATAAAAATTACTATACGTCCTCGACTACCTATATGCCTTCAAATTAATTTAAATTTCGTAATCTATAAGTAACAGAAAAACGATTTTGTTCCTATGGTCCATATTAAATGTTTTATAAAAAAATTGGCATGAAATTTAGTTGCTTCTAAAAATTGGCTTAAATAGTTAAATGGACCCTGTGTTTGATTCCCGGTCTCAGAAAAACGTGGACTTCGTTGTGAACTTTGGTTATTGTGCTACATTCATCTTACGGCATTTATCTCTGTCACACAATGAACGTCATCACAAATACCCAAGTGAACAATTCTAAGCTTCTCGACGTTCAGACAAAACATCTTAAGACTTGTTTAGCCGTTATCTTTGCAATGGATAGTTAGTTAAGACAGAATCTATGAAATATACGAGATGTTGCTTATTACCTGGTGAGTATTGGTAAGTACCAAAAATTTAATTGCTGCTAATGTATATGTTTTTCCTTCCAATTTATTTTACTTTCGTCACATAATTATTAACTATAATAATATTTTATTCGCGCAACTACAAGAAAAATATATTTTATATGGCAATCGCCTTTTTCATCGAGTTCCAACGGCAATTCTTTTGTCTTGTAAATATCTAATGAACAGTATTATTTTTGTCTTTAATTTAGACCCACCAAGTCCATTTTAATGTTTTTAGTTGTATTTCAATATCCGTATTGAAATACGTAAATGGGAAATCAGTCCCACCACGTTACTGACTAGAATGTGTCGATTTAGATTCTTGATTATCGAGATCTCTCGAGATCTCTATATCGAAAAATTTACATTCTCGAAATGTTTTGACAAAGTCACAAGAAGCGACATGATAAGCAAAAGAGTAATATTATCAATTCTAAATTAATAAATTAATTTTATAATTTTTTAGTGGCTCACAAAATGCAAATACAAAATAGATTATTTTCTTAAATCTAGAATAAGTACTTTATCGGCTCATTGGATACTCAAATGGAGTTAGTCTTGGAAATAGTCAGTCGTAATACCTAAGCATTTAGTTCAAACGATTTATTTCTAATTTATACAACTTCACATTATAAATGTATTTCTAACTATTGAAGGAAATTGTTTATTTATATAAAATTTATTGTTATTATTTATATAAAAACTATTGTTTATTTATATAAAATTTCAAGAGATTTATTCACAAATTCTTTCATTTGACCTATATTTGAGTCTTTATTACATTAAGACAGAAAAGATTACAAATTTTTGATATTTGAAAAAATATTAATTTTATCGCTCAAGATTTAGCAACGTGAGATGTTCGAATAAAAGGGCATAACTTCCAAGTTCTTATTACAAGCAAATATTTCAAGTGGAATATTTCAAGCACAATATTACGTTCAAATATCAATGCAATGTATGATATTGCAATGTAAAACATATCCCATATCCACTACATTTTACTCAATATGTAGAAGGAACTATGTACATTGGTGGAATGCATAATCTGTAGAAAATCCCTTTTTTCCTTTTCCGTAAATTAGTTCGGTCAAATTACTCAACTGCATTTATGTCCCTTAACCACAGAAACCAGTCTCTTTGGTCTTCTACATAGTCGGATATCTATTCAGAGAGAGCAGATTGAAACAAAGGGTCTTACAACATCGACTAACTCGTGAAATACGTAGAATATTACAAATACATTTAGGCGTTACTGTCTCGTTTGTCGTTAGCCTTTAATATCTCGCACACTCGATATTCATGAGAGGTACGCACAAAGAAAGAGAATATAAAAAGTTTGTGGACCCTTTCATCTGAGGAATAATATAAAATATTACACTATGTGATACATCAATAAAAACCATATCAAAACTAGGATATTATGAGCAACATAAGAACGTTCATTTTCTAAAATAAAATATTTATGTAAATGTCTATTTTTTATATCTGTATATTTCATTTCTTATAATTTCGTAATAATTTGAAAGTCAAACTTTCAGAGCACACGAAAAAAAAATTATTTGTTAATTTATTTCATATAATACTTGCATACATTCAAATTCTTTTAATATCAACTTTAATAGACTATTTTTAATATTTTGGAAAGTTTTATAATGTATTTGTTAACAAATCAATATGGAAGCCTAAATATCACGTAGAGTTACAAAATCTTGCACGATAAAACAAATTTTTTGGTTCACTCAATTTCTTAAATATTTCTATGAATGAATTCTATAACATAGAGAATTATAGAGAAATTTTTAAATAGAGAAGCTTTTTCTCATTTTCTTATTTATGGTTTCTGTTTTGTTCTTGCTTAAAACAAAACAGAGGCAGACACTCGTATGCAATCTGCATGAACCTTACCCATTTCTATGTTTTTTCAAGTGATAACTGCGAGACGCACTGGTTCTTTGCAGCAAAGATATCGTTCCTCTTCATATTTATGACACCAAGTCACAAATTTTCTACCAACAGGAGTAGCAGATATGTCACACAATTATTAATAATTTTAAATTGGGTTAAAATATCTACTAAAATACTTTTACATTCTATAAGCCATATGCCATATAGAAAATAAATATATTTTTATTCTAAGTTATAAATAATATTCCGTAGAATAAGTATAGAAATATAACCAATACTGATTTGCTATATTAACATGATATAAGAAAGGAGTTTCTATAAAAGGGAAGGTTTAATCGTTTCTAAACACCTGAAACGAAATGTGGAGAGCGAACGTTACCTTTCAAACGGAAACCATCCACGAGGCAAGTGCTAAAGAGTTTCGGGAACGCCAAAGACATTCCTCGCAGGTCATGGTTCGAAAAATGTCGTCTCTACGCATCGATCTGGAAGAATACGTCGGCAGCTCCTGTTGGGAGGCACTCACACGAGAGAACGAGTGGCCATCGTCTCAGAAGGAATTTACCCTCGCAGTCGACTTTCATGGTACACCAGCACTTTATCCTATTATTGTATTTATTATACTTCGCTTGCGTAGGTGTAGTGACGAAACGTCATGTTTTATGAAGAATGTGAGTTAGTTACCATTTGTAAATGCATTATTGAAATTTCCACGTTTTTTCATGGAAACCAATTTATTTATTTCCATGGAAAAACGTGGAAATTTCGTTAAAGTAATGATTTGTTAGGTTTCGTTTATAAATTATCATTCTGTGAGTAAGTATGTAGGAAAAATGTGTTAATAGGTTTTAACATTACTATTGAAAACACTAAAAATAACTGTTTTTACTTATGTTTATTAGATATATTTTTATCAAGTATATATTATACACTTACCTATAAAAGTCTCAAAGTGAAATATTGTCGCGTAGCGTAAGTAACACTAGACTCGTCTGATTTACATTAATTTAATACATTTAAAATTCTTTAATAACGTTTTATTCTTAAAAATGCATGCGAATTATTCCATTATAATGAGCTAGAATTCATATACATAGTTGTATTAATATCTTCCCCATTTTAACCGAACCAATTATTTTTATTTTATTTAATTTTTCACTTTCTAAGAATCTGCTATATTTCTGCCAAACCAATTCCGTTCCCCCAGGTCAGAATGAACCAGGAATCAAACTGCATTTGCACCCACCATCGTTGCTCTTACCTTTCTCCCAACTTGGTGAAACTTGAAAGTCATTTAACGCTCTTCAATATCGATGAGGAGGGACGAGAGTAAGAGAAGTTGGAAGTGAAAATGAAATTGAATCGGTGAATCGGGTTAAATAATGGAAACAAAGACATTTGATAATGTAACGTAATTTTATGGGAGTTATTGCTTGGTACGGAATGTATTTTAATGAACATTAATATCATTACATACTAACGAATAATTAATAGATTCCTGCGTAGAAATTCTTATTAACAATATAAGGGAAAATAAATCTTGAAGATATGATTTGTAATCCTGATGGCAATTATTCTTTTCTGTAAGTATTTTTTAAAAATGTGAACATTATTCTGAAATTAGCAATATCGACTGCAAAAGCATTCATCAAAAGCCACTTTAGTAATGCAAAGTAAAATGTATCAACCACGTTGGTACGTTTTGTTCTTGACAGATGGAATAATTAAAGTAATTATCGTATACTATTACTATGAATGCTTTAGAATAGTTATGACTCGTTGGAGTTAATGATCACTCTGACCTATAATTTTCTCACTTCTCCCAATGCCAATCAAAATGTGATTTATTACCCTTTCCACGAAGAACTGATAGTATGCATGATGAATAACTTAAGTTTTCATCGTAGAGTACAATGAGAAAACATAATGGATGAGAGAACCTTAGGTTTGAATGTGAGATACAAATCCAAAGAAGAGAAATAGATTCTCCAGACCTTTGGATATGGCATTCTCACCATAGGGTTTAGATACTATAAGGTTGTGACGTGTCATCCATAAGTTGGGATGTCACATCCAAGGGTTTGCGGAAGTACTCCTTCCTGAGGATTTGGATCTCACATCCAAACCTGTACGATATTTTGTTAAATTACATTAATAAAACGAATAATACAAATGCAGTTATTTGAGTCCATTTGAGAGAGAACCGGGAAATTGCGTCTGAGAAGAAGACAGACGCGATGCCACGCGAGAACAAAAGAGGTAAAGAAAAAGTGCAGAGAGGAATAGGGTGTCTACAGGGGTATGGCTGCGATCGCCTTGGGACCTTGCGTCCAATTTCCGTCCCCTCCTCTGCCCTACCTGACGAAGCCGCGTCTCTATTGGTGGCGCCTCCCGGCGAGGTCTTCGACTGATGGGTTTCCGTCCAGGCCACTTATTGCGTCGAGCCACCACCCCGACCTCTGTCTACAATAGCACTCTAGAGACTATCCTTGAGCATCAGTTACAGAGTTACTGGAGTCACAATTTCCACGTCACATGAACCGGCGAAGTCTTTAATGACCATATCATACCAGTAAAACATCTTTTTTTAGGATTATAGATGAATTTATACGGAGCATCCTCTACAATACCCATTGGCACACAGAACATAATCAATATTTATTGATTTACAATAGATAATATCTTCCATTTTCTTCTGTTTTCCAACACCGTTTTAAAGAAATCAAAACATCATATTTACCATAATATTCTGAATAGTCGGAAATATTCATATTTTTGATTCTATATCTCAATTTCACAATAACGTAACTTTCTCCAAGGGAATATGTTAAGTCATCAACTAAATGTTAACCTAGCGGACAACAAGTATAATCTTCACACCATTTGCGTGGGTCTGGGAATTATTGAATAAAATTGAGTTGTAATCACTTTATTAAGTCACGATGTCACTAAGTTTTAAATTAACTTCGTAGCTTAAATAGTTTTTTTTTCATTTCAAACGTAAATCTTAATTCAGTTGAAACGATTCAGAATAATTGCACTGCGCAGTAAACCAAATGAAAGTTGGTCTTTTACAATAGAGTTACAGCTCTTAGGAATTGAAGAACATTTCTACGATTTGTTTGATCAACATTTTAGGTTCTTTATATTTCATTTAAGGTAAAAACTAACTGAATTTTCCACTATTTCTCACTTTTATTTATCTACTTCCGATCTCAATGCCCTTACTATTTACAGAATTCCCAGTTTCAAAGAAAATCTTATTTCCTTGCGACCTCATATATGTTTTATGAAAAGATTGGATTTATTTAAAAGCTATTCCACCAAAAATGCAACGCTAGTTTTTAACACATATTACCTTAACAAGAGTACACCGTGCATGGCACGTATAGGAGGCAAATTTTATATCAGAATTCTCATTTTGTTCTACTTCCAAGTGAAAATATATCAGATTAAACTTGTTTTCATCACTGTACACAACCTTTCAAAGGGAAAATTTCACATCAGATTTATATTGTAGACTTCACAGGAGAGTGCCATTTAAGCCAATTATTTGAGGAAATGTTTACAACACTAATTGTTTAAAAAACTATTTTCATTGAGATTTAGTTTTAAAATGAAAAATGCACTAAATATTGACTAAATTTCGAATAAAATAATTTAATGGAAATGAAATCAAAATTAGTGTTAGTCTGAATATTTCTTTTTCAAAAATTAATTAATATATCTCACTGTCAGTAATGTCTAGCATTAATGTTCACACAGTGATATATAGTTTTTACATCGTTTTTAATAGATATGTAGTTTAATGAAGTATGTTTCGAAATGATGCCGCATGTTTCGTATCATGCTCACCTGCAATTGAGCAAGCATCTCTTGTGTTCAGGTGTATTAATACGCATGCGCCGTACGCCAAAAGTGAAGTTCCCGCCTTGAAGATATATTAATTTTTTTAGTAGCCTCCTAACTACAGAGGCTGTCTGACCTGAGCAAACGCTTAACCCTCTCTCCCGAAGAGTAGTACAAACTTACGCAGCCAGGGGGCACCGTTGACCAAGCTACGTGAATTGCGTTCAAGGCAGTATCACTGCAATCCTACGCTTGGGCGCGTGGCGGTCGCTCGTCCTGCAAACAATTACGTTATTCACTTGTTTGATTTTATATTGTATGTTTTAAGCCTGCTGTCGTATGATAAGCCGACCTTTTAGGAAGAAAATACGTATTGTATCGTATATCATTGTTTTATGCTTATAATTTCATATTGAACCATTTATTTTCATTCGCATTCTTTATACTGTGAAGTATTTCTTACTTCAATGTATTATTGGCTAGGCGATTTAATTCTTCACGACAATGAAATCTTGTTTGTTATAAGCACCAATCAAATTAATTCTACTTCAACAATAGGTGTATATCTTATTGGAGTGATCATATTGCATTCGTTGATTCTTGTGAAACATTTGCTTCAGATAACCAGAAGCGGCAGTTGTGAGGAGAATCGGAGTCTTGAAGTTAATTTTCTGTGTGTATTTGTCTACAAGGCGGACGCTGCTTGCTTCTAGCTGAGTCTTCAAGCTACTATTCTGTGTTTGTGTTTGTACAAAGTATAATATTATGTCATTGATATTTTTCATGAATTATTTTTTTATTGTGAAGTAATACTTCTCTACGTAATATAATATTAATTAATACATACTTAGCACAAATATTTTTGGGGAATATTATTTGATGGTACGTATTCATATCTACCGTACTTGATGCGCGTTAATAATTTTATTTTATAACAAAATAATCTAAAGCTATTGAAAAGTAATTACATTTATAAAAGAATATTCAAAGTAAACTGGAAGATATCTGGAAAATAATCTTGTCTATAGAAAAGAAATGATTTTAACTTTCCCATAAGAGTTATGAATTTTATGTTCATGGATTTTCTAATCTTATTGGTTCTCATCGTGGCAAATATATTAATCTTTGTTCATCTGCAATGACGATTTTATGTGCAATAATTTTTGGAATTGATGAACGTACTACTTTTTTCGAATTGAGCCACTTTTTCAGAAAGCAATTTCTCTTCTGACAAATGACGACACACAGTAGAGCGCACACAATTTTAGTATCCCATCCTTTCATTCATCATGTAAATTGACACGTTCGTCCCTAATTCCAAGACACAATGCATGCTTGCTGAAGAGACGCGAGGTAATTACTCACTCTCCCGTAATTACAACAGCAGTGAATTGCATGCTCTATCAGTTGAGAACAGGCAACAGTAATGGTAACCTGTATGGGCTCGGTGGCTCGTGGTGATATTTACAATCCGCTTTCAAATGCATTGTAGCGCAGAATCTGAGACGATCAAGATATTAAAACACAGAACGATGATACAATTATTATTTGGAATACATCTATATTATATTTTAAAGGCGGTTAATAAGAATAAAGCAATATAGGATTATTGCCGATCAAAAAGTTGAAATACATTCAATACATTTTTTTTTCAGATGTGATAACAATATAACGGTCTAGCGACATTTATCTCAAAAAGATATATAACTGCAGGATCATATTTGTTTTGTGGCAATATTGGTTTGTTTTTACATTACCTAACATTTTTCTCTTGAATTAAAGGATGGTTCTAATAAACTTAATAGGAAAGAGATGGTAACATAAAATCTTTATCTAATCCGTTATCTTAATACTTCTAATGTTGATATAACTTCTAATGTTCCTTTTATGAGAATGTACATACATAAGAAAACGTTTGAAACTATAGATCAGTTTATATGTAAGAATACAATGGTAGCACTATAGCATAATGGAATAAACGTTTTTATGGCATATTTTTAATATAGTAATCTTCATGTTGCATGGTAATTGTAGCAGTAACGTTTCTTGACTCTAATTCAGGTACGAATATTATTGAAAACTGTAAATAGATTATATTTTTCTATGAGATAACAAACACAAGTACGTACATCTATCATCTTCCACGCAAACCCAATTTTATGTGAAAATGTAATAACCGTAGATTTGTGTGAATATCTTTGTACACAGCTTAGGAACTAAGCTTCTAAAATTACTTTCGATGTTTTCGGCATACATTCATATAGGGTTCGTTTTTCGTAAGTTGGCAGCACGCGCTCAACACGCGATATTTGGCAACAGGGCTAAGCATTTCCAGGGACTCATTGACCGCGGCGCTCACGTCCTCTCCCTCTCTTCAATCTCTCGTCAGTTTTACTCTTCGTACTTCGATCTCTTTCACCCACTCTACCAGAGCCAGTGAACTTCACACCTTTACCGCTAGATTCCAAATGGGAGCCTATCAACACGCTTCTCACATTCCAATTTTATTCAGATTAACTCTCCCGCAACAATTCCACTGGCGTTCTCCCCGGCTGTCTTCAAAGTGTCATCATCACATTTTGCTACACCCATCACACTCTGTGTTCCTGTATGGTCACGTACGTTCCTTCCTCACTCATACTCTTCTCTACAGTTAGTTCTCTTTATACAATTTTCTCTATATTTTATACCAAATTTTTTTGTCTCAGTACAGGTTTACCAACACAGTCACAATTACAAATTTCTTACGTATCTTTTCAATTTCATGCTCATGTCCTTCCGCGTTTAACACACTTCTTCGAATGTCCTGGAATATCGTTTTTAATTACTAAAATATTACTTAGCTTCCTCCGTTCGTCGTCTGCTTAGTAGTTTCACCCAATCATATCACTTTTAGCAACAGACAGATGTGCGCATGCTAAAGAGAACATTTGGATTTTATCCAGTATCTTGACGCGGTGTATATTTTCAAAAACATATCCTAATTAAAATAAAGAATAGAACTAGGAAATGGATTTGACTGTGGTTACTTGTAAAACATAAATATTTTTGGAAGTAAAATTACTAGATAAGTAATAAAAACCAGTTGTAATTTCATGTGCATCAACATATGTTATTAAGAACATGGTTGCGACCAAGCAGTGACACTTGCGTCGCCCAGCACATTGTCCCGACAACTATACTCGTCGTCGTTCTCCCATTGGGCGTGCACTTGTCTCGAGCAGACTGTGTGCCTTCAACAGCCCGTTGCACCACCAGCCCGTTCATCTCCTCCTTCAACCACGCAGTCTCTTCCACCTCCCAGCCGTATCCTGTGACATCGCGGCAGATGCTACGTAAACCTCCGTGTCATGCCATGCGTTTCTATTGCAGCCTCCACTTCACTCCTCCTTCCTCTGATGGCGCAGCGACTGAAGCAAAACCAACGCCCATTACAGTTGGCGTTCTCACAACTGCTTCTTTAGTCCCTTGGACACCCATGGTGATGACGTCATCACACACTAATGGCACACTAAGATAGTAGCAAAGCTATAACGTCTTCCAGAACTAAAAGGATAAAAAACAACTGTTTTACTAACAGTTTAAATCAGTTAAATAAAACATTATTTTGTCAAAAATTATTGAAAGGTTGAACGTTTCGCGACGTTGAAGCGTCAGCAAGTATTCGGTTCCAAGCATTTTGTCACTATCTTTGGTGAATCCAATGTTGCCGACAATGTCACTGGAAAACTATTTTTCACAATACGTTTTTACAATCACATTGGCAAGCAGTTCTTTTCAAGTAAATAAGTCAAATAACGTATTTTATTGATGTAAATTTTAAATGCTGTTATCTCGGAAATGAAAAGGTAAAAGATGAAACAAAAGGAAATCGTCAAAACGCCTTTTAATGCTCTAAAGTGTACTTCATTTGTGTTATTTGCTTCGTCCAGTTACGCAGAGAAGGATCGCAAATTTTCTGGGACATTTGCTTATTACACTATAGGATGATTACACTTGTATACAGAGATTTTTGATATTCAAATTCTGTTCTTTTCTTATAAAGTTATATTTATTGAAACATATCCTAAATATTGATTTTAATAATTACAGTATAGTAATATTGACTCTACAACCATTATTATTTCATTAAACGTGCGTTTCCTCACATTCAATTACAAGTACGAGAGCAAATATTTGCGATTCCGGTATAATCATTACCAAAATGTGGGGAAGTGACATCTCCACAAACAGTACTCCCTGGTCAGCTTCTGCTCTGCCCTCGTAGTTGGTCGTAGTCAACGTGTAACCTGTGACCCGTGACTCTCGAGTAGTTCTGCAAAGCAACAGAATCGCATCTGTTCGTCCTTATGTGCGGTCTACTCTGCTGTCACCACCTCTCCAGTCGACTAAATTGAAATGGCCATATTCCAACTGAACCTTATGTTTTGCTGTCTGTTTTGTGATACATCCTAAACCAAAAGTAATAAGAGGAAGATACATTATTTGCTCAGTTTTAAGTTCTCTTGTGTTAGAAATGTATTTAAGTCATTCAATAAAGTATAAATTGTAAAAATGCGTGTGTTATTTATTTAACGTATGACAATTACTCTAAATTTTTCAGAGTAATAAATCACAATATAATTCATCGTTTTTTCCAATACGTGTAGTTTAGCAAAACTAACGAAAACATGTAGTGATATGTCAACATGATGGCAATTATAAAACATGTCAAACTCAACTAATGTGAGATTGATAAAATACTAATGAGAATAAACCGTATTCTGAGTCATTAAATAAGTACAATAATAAGGACATATAGTAAAAACTTACGAAAGAATTAAAAACTTTCGAAAAACACAGCAAACATTTTGGGTAATCGAAAACCAATTTAAGGGTTAAAACAGTTGTGTAAACAATTTATCACGTGAATGTTATTAAGATGAGTAAAAGTCTCAAAAGATACATATCCTTCATTATCTCATCAAACTTTCTTATCATTTAAACAGCCAACCACTAATTCTTCATTAACGATGGAAACACCTATCACATAATTCTCCATTTCATGAAAACCTATATCCCATCTCTGTGAAACACAATTATACATCCACCACCATCACCAACTTCAGCAATCAATCATCACTTTGGAAAAGCGACGCCTCGGCCACAAGCGTTTCCCTCCTCACCGCTTCTAGTTGACTGTGCCACCGTCGCCTGCCGTCACCACCGCCAGCGAACGCCTCCTCACACCGAATGAAATTTCAATTTGCCAACTCCGTCGAGTTCCTTTTCATTAGGAGGAGAGGCGGTAGCCGTGGTGGGGTGTGGGGTGTGCGATGGTGGATCGAGAGATGTGGTGGTGAAGAGGGGAATACTGCACGTCTGGGTTGGTGGGTGGGTGGTCGGTCGTCCTCTTGCGTACCCCACACGATGTCCCCTCCTCTTTTCCCCGGACAGGCGATGCTGCGTGACCTGCATAGCTATACGATGTACTGCGCGACACCGATTTCATAGCTAACTCAGGAAAAAGAATTATAGTATCTTCATCTTCATTTGAGCTGCAGTTGATTTCTTTCCATATAGTTTACTCCTGTTTACAAGAATATTGCATAAATTGTTCAACATTCTTTATGTTTTAATTCTACTTTTGGAACGTAGAAACACTTTCTTATATATTTTAAACATAATCATTAACCTCGTCATATTTTATTGTTTATACTTGTTACACAAAGAAAATAATTAGTGGTATGCGTTGACAATAGAAATTTACCCCATTCTTCATGATGAACAATAGAAATTTTTACTGTATTCCTATTCCAGGGACAGGTATACTTTATTGAACTACAATATAAATGTAATTTTAATTTGATTGTAAACTAATTTTTTTCTATAGTGTGCGCAATATTTGTTTCTGAAGAAACTTATGAATGAATATAATTTATCAAGTACGAGTTCAACAGTTTTAATGACATCCACAGAAGAAGAAAAATTGATCAAATATCAAATTGTTATTGTCCAAAATCGCAAAAAGTGGAATGGAATGCCTTTAATATATGATGAATCAAATTGAATATATATTTTATCGTTGACTTCAAACAAAAAGTCTAGCGAGTTATCACGTACTCGTTCGTAATGCACAATTGATGGGTGCGTGTTACTGGCTGGGTTCCAGATACGGATGTTGACGAAACCTGTGCGTTGGGTTGCGTCTCCCAGGAGACGACTGTGACATGAGCGTGGATAAGGGTCAATGACATACCTTAGTCCTAGAGGACGTCCTGTTCCGTTTGTAGGAGTGGTCTGTTCGTCGAACGTCTTATGGAATTCTGTAATATAAATTTTTCTTCTCACAGTAGGTGGAAGTGTTATCCGCGATGGCATCTCAATTAGTTCTATGGAAGTACAGGATTAAATTTTGTGGTGATTTTGCTGCTTTTCTTCATTCCGAACAGTGAAAATAAAATAATATTCATGTGCAAATAGAACTAACGAGTCTTGATTAAACTCAAAAATTTCTTTTAGTAAAATAGGTTTAGAACACCTGAAACACCCACGTCTTAAAAAGGGGTGAAGTATTATAGGGTGGGGGTTGTATTTAGACGTGGTAATTTAACCATTGAAGAATCTAAAATTGAAAATTGTTGTATCTATATACACGATGACAGACATTCATGTCAGATGAAAGTGTGATTTACGGGCATGATTTTCCTGAAATTTTCACTTCTCAACCCTCGGAGAGTTTATTATCAAAAAAAGAGAGGCCGATAAGGGAGACTTGAGAAAGCTCATGAGAGAACCCTCACTCCAAACCACGAGGATGCATTTCAGACATAAATTATAGCTAAATGAAAGTGCACCACTTATTTTGTTCGACAATGTCTTTCATTAGTTTCTTTCAGTTATTTAAGAAGAGGAGTTGTGAAAAGGTAGTTCTGTGATACACGACACTTTTAAAATGAAAGATATAATACTAGAATTTTGAAATGCTTACATAGTTTCAAAATATTGTTTGACGAAACAATAGAAATCATCTTATATTACTGAAACATATGTGGTAGAGCAATAGAAACATTATATTGACAATAATATTCAAATATCTCAATATATCCTGAAAGTTTGATCATTGTACTATAATTTGTCGTTATCTGTCAAATTAAAAAAAAAAATTGTCAAAAAACAGTACAGACTGCGTTTGACCACGTGGAGGACATTAAACTAATTTACTCTCCGGAAGCAAGCAAGGGACCATCCCATCAATTCCGATCAAGGGCCCTAAGGCAGAGGCGGATTCAAAAATTTCAGCAAAAGTTCCTAGATAAGATAAAAAGTTAGCTGCGAGTTATAATACATATATACTTATGGACTCACTCTGCTGAAATATTAACAAATTATAGGCGTATCTTAACTCCTGTTATGTTTCAAATGAATAGAAACTTTTTGTGGTAGATTGGGTACGGAAGTACCCTGAATAGTTAAATCATATCCTTGAAATAATTAAATCATATAATATAGTCACATTGGATTAGGAAAAGCGGGACATGACAGAGAAAAGTGGGACATTGAAACCGTAAACTTGATTAAGTCAAAGTCAAACTATTCCAGAGGTTCGCGGAAGGTAAAGCTCCGCAATTACTTGACCTCGGCACTAGAAAGACTAAATGTGGTCATCATCCCACGCCGACCCCAGGATAGACCCTGGTACTAACTCTACAGCAGGCTGAGTAGATGTTCAGGTTTATGAAAAATCCCCACCTCACTGGGAAACGAGCCCCACCCATCCAGCCAGCAACTCAGCGCTCTACCCACTGAGCCACGCTGACCCCGAAAACTAGGTTTAAAAAGTTAATATAACATTTGTGAAATGTCGAGAATCGATAGAGTCAAGATATTATAACAGTTCATGTATAGAAATCGTATTATAATAATTTTGAAAGTCAAGAATCGATAGAAATTTATTATAACATTTTAATGCAGCAATTTAAAAGAGGAAATTGGTGTCAAATAGAATAAGAAATATTTTCTCAATATTCAAAAAGATTACTCGAAAGCACTAACCGACGAATGATTAAAACTTGTTCTTGACGGAAAAGGCAAGAAATATTTTTACGAGGGATTATTTTTTAATGTAGTAAGATGGTCGGATCTGTATGGACTTATGGAATTGATCCAATAAAATCGCAAGAGTCTGTGATGTAGAGAAGTGGTATTTTGGAATTTTTAATCGTCCTTGGATGTGTTATAATCACAAATGACATTTATAATGTTTGTGTCTTTCTAGGGTATTAAATCTGTTTTGTAAATAAGATATTCATATTGTTATTTACATATCGTATAAAAAATTACCACATCTCCTTGTTACGATATATTTTGAGAGGTCATATTATAAAATATATATTTACTACTGAATGGCTGATAAAAATATGCACATAATCAATTCAATTCAGAACTCCATGAAAAATATTATGCGGAATATGAATTTTTATTCTTCCCTCTCCTATCGGAAATAAAAGAACTATATTTGTATCATATTTCTGGTATATTTCTGATCAAACAAATTTTCTGTTTCAAAGACTTTATACAGATTTCAAATGAACACGACTAAACCAAACAACCAATCGTAATGAAATTTGACAAGAAGGTAGTTTTGATGTCCAGAATTAATCAAGGCCTACCGTAAAAGTGTGTGAAAGAAACACAGAAGATGTTTCTTGACGATAAAAATGGTGGGGGGTGGGCAAATCCACTATATTCGCTTATGCTGTCTAAACGATTAGAGATAGGTGACAACTACGACTCGTAATATGATTTGCCTCGAAGAGTTCTATGAAAATGTCCGCTACAGCATTATGTCTATCTACGTAGGTTAACCTAAATTATGAAGAAAAAAAACATATTAAAAATACAAGTAGTTATGTGGTAGAGACGAAAGCGACACAGCAGCGACTCCACCTGCCGATGTGAGTCAGCCGACACACCCGGCACCCCTATTGTCCACCCTCACGTCTCCCAAGCATTCTACGCCGCACTCTACTCCTCCTCCATCGGCCCTGCAAAAATAACCCAAAAAGGCAAACGTAAGTCCCATGTGGGTCACTCTCGTGGAGGTTGTCTGCCACTTTGCCAAGACAGCGTCGGCCTTCTGCGGAAGAACTTACACGGTTCCAAAGGAAGCACTGACTGCGTCGCAAGTTTCGCGGTCTTCCCTCATTCCCGCTACCCCTGAGATGTGGTCTCCCTTCTCCGGGGAAGAATCTGGCGCTGCACCTCCGGTCCACTCCTCTGCCCGCTGTGTCTTGGTCGCCCTTCGCGGGAAGAACCCGAGTTGCGAGGTAAGTATTTTCTCCCTATCCCCTCGTGACGTGTACCACGTTCGCAGCGCCTCAGAACCAGGGTGGAGCCGGACTCATGGCGTCCGCCGCGACGTCCGCCTCCACCATACGCGACGCGGAGCCGCTTCCATGTTGACGGCCGGAGCATCTGCTACTTTGACCTCCCACTCCCTG
Organism: Laupala kohalensis; assembly: GCA_002313205.1. Lineage (NCBI taxonomy): Eukaryota > Metazoa > Arthropoda > Insecta > Orthoptera > Trigonidiidae > Laupala > Laupala kohalensis. The sequence goes on along the minus strand of NNCF01126916.1, from coordinate 554,717 downwards.
TGTCTGAACATCTAGCGTAGTTCCAAGGGCCGTTGTTTAGCACTTAGATATAATAGGTTAATGGTAGTTTATATTGATTGTATAAGCTTGGATTACTTGGGTTCCTCTTTGATATAGTAAAATTCGTTCATGTTGTCTTACATTGATTATGAGTATTATTTTCTCACAGTTAATACCGCAGCCTGGCTAACTAGGAAACCTGTCCCTGTTCCTAGGCATCACGACAGTTTAATGCTTCAATTTAAGTGAGTGATTTAACGAGGAAGGAATTAATCATTACATAATTTAATGCTTTCTATACTTTTTGCATTTAACAATGATAAAAATACGTCTTTAAGTCGCAAAATTTGGAAAAAATAGTTTTTACAAGAATTTCAATGAAATAGTGCAAGCGCGCTGTCGCAATTGTCTAGTCTCCGTCTAACGAGTAAGAGAAATCCTGGGCAACGCAGAGTAATAAGACATTATTTTATAATTTTGTGTTGCACAGCACGACCATTGAATAAGAATTACAAAATAAAGAATAATTTGTGTGTGTCTTCATCATAAAACTGAAATCTGCGAATTTGATTAGTGAAAAGGAAAATGTTTTCTATCAACTCCTATATTAAGAGCATGACGGCTCTTTCATTTATTATGACTAATTCTTCACCGTTTATTTCATGAGATCGGCTGCTTCATTTTCGTATCCCTTGACATTTTCTGGACACTTATGAGAGTATTGACTTGTCAAACCTTTTGTCAGTTAAAGTCGTTTATAATTAATATTGTATGTTGACTAAATGAAGCTATATATACGTCAATTTTCATCAATTCAAACATTTATTAAATTCAAAATATTAAAGGAAAATTTTCATTCTAGCTAATACAATCATTCATTCATGCTAATGGTAAAATCAAATCTTGAAGTTATAAAGCTGTTACATAATTGTAGTAATGGAGAAATATGTAAAAATAGACGAATAATATTTTAATTTTTTGTTAAGAACTCACCGTTAATATTATTCGTCCATAAAAATAGTAAGTTTCTTAAAACTATTTATTTAATTAGATTACATAATGGACGTTAATAACAGTATAATTAATTATGGAGAAAGTATTTTTTTCTGACCAGTAAATAGAAAAGTAAGTACCTCGATCTCATGACAGATGGTACATACACATGAAAAAAGATAATACCCGTTGACTTCTAAACGGTATGAAATTACAAATGTCTGAATTTTCAAACTCTTCTTTAATTTGTGATAATATTTTAATAGATTTTAAATAACAGTGTTCATTGTGTATTCATTTTTTCATATGAAATGTTATTTATAGCGCCAAATATTGATATCAAGCATTTTTAATAATGTTGATGAAAAGATTCATCAATATATCAAATCAAAACAATTTTTCCTAAAGAATGTGATAAATGCTAGTAAATTAGATGGCGAAAAGAATTATTACTAGGTTTCATATTGTATCATTTGACTAGAATTCATTTTTGAAGTGCGTTACTAGAAGAGTTCTACAAAATCAATAATATATTTTTATTGTGTTAAGTCAGAACTGTTTTGTAGTGCGCTTACCTACATTGTGTTAAATTATTATGATTAAAATATAACGAAGAGTCGTTAATAGAGAATTAATTGCATGAAAAAAAAGTTGGATAGCTCAGACTAAAGTTAGCTGTGACAGTTCACGCGTTGGCTGTCTAGCGGACAGACAGCACCATTAGCTGCCACAGCTTACGCTATAGCTGTCCTAAAAGGGTTTTCGTCTGATGGAGATCAATTTTCTATCACCGCTGTGGCTAACGCTGTTTTGTCTGTGAGGAAGAAAGTTATATCAACAACTATAGCTTATGTGTTTTGCTCGCAACAGCTCAGCCCCACTAAAAAATCTGACATAGCTACAAGAACTGTTGTTTCTTCCTCCCAGTCGATCCCGTTCGTAGTTACTGCTAAAAGAAATTGGGCTGCGCTGCTTCTATGCATTCGGTTAGTTGACTCATGACTGAGGCGACGCAGACGGAGTCGAAACGACCATGGCTTTCCCAACGATGGATAGTTGTTTACTTGAACAAAATAATTCATTACAACGACTAAACGACGCCATCCCGACGTTGCGTAGCCCGAAACTTTAAGTCTAGACGACGAAAATTTACAGTGTGGTCTTGACGTCGAGCAGCTGTACACTGATGATGCTTTGAATTCCTACAGGTAAATGTTGGCCAATACCTAATGATTATTCTAAATAATGTTATTTTAAAATGTATTAATCTAATAAGAATAAATTTCAAGTATATTCAAAATAAAGAAACGATTGGATACACAAAAGCTATTTTCTTGACACTTAAAGATATATTTTTCAAGATTTTAGAGATGATTACTATTTTACGTATTTACTACTCATGGTACCACTATTGTGGTGCAAACTCTAAGACAGCGCAACACAAGAGAGTAAAACTTATTCCAAAGAACCCTTCAGCAGTAGGTCAGTGATATGACTTGATGGTCTAGGGGTATTGTGCATGTGTCATTTGCATGAAGGTCTGGGGTTCGAATCCTTGAATGTGCGGTTTTGACACACGTAGGAGACATAGCTCAGTGGTAGTTGCTTTGTGAACTCCGAAGTGGTAAGACGTGTCTGGAGAGTGCGTACGAAGTTATTTTATCAGTGGAACAATTTAGAGTAGCGGAAGGTTCCAGTCGTATTTGTTCGTGTGAAGGTGACGAATTAAACTGATTTAACAAATTTTTATGAAATTTTATATATTTAGTTCATGAAGAAGATTTGATTTTCTGGGGAAAAGTAAAGAATTATATTCAATATGCACAGGGGGGGCTGGTGCACAGGTGCTTAGAGACCGGCGAGCGGTCAAGTAAAAACCACGCTGTACTCTTGGGATATGAAGAGAATATAACGGTGGGTGACTGCGTGAGGACTTTTGCGGACGTCGTCACGGTGGAAGCAGTGACCTACGCTTCAAGGATACGTGGAGGTAGTGTGTGCGTTTATTTAAAGGGAAATGATGAAATGGAGAAACTGGGGAGTAAAGAATTTTTAAGTATCAATGATATTAAAGTGGGAGTACAAAGAAAATTTTTTTGTATCATGTATGTTCAAATATAGAAAATGAGTGCTTGACTAACATTTTAAGCAGATTTGGGCAGATAGTAAGTCCAATTAAGGATATTAATTTGGGACTGACTGATGGTCTTGCACATGTGAAATCCTTCACCCGCTTTTGCCTAAGTAATTTTGAATGTGACACCGTTCCCGAGTGCAATAAATATTTTTGTTCAGGGACATCCATGGACAATATTTCTGAAACAAGAAAATAATTTGTGCGTTATTTGCAAATCAGCTAATCATTTTTCTCGCGAGTGTACAATGTCGAGCAGTGAAATTAATACAAGAAAGTCAGAGAAGGTCGAGGGGAGAGGAGGAAGGCAAGTTCATGCGTCCGTTGTGAGGGGTGAAGGGGAAAGTAGAAATCACCTCACAATGGCGGACAGTGCGCGGGAAAAAATTTAGAAGGTGAAGGAGAGACAAATGACGGATTTTGTGAGAAATTGGTTTTCGGGAGGGGTGGAAAGAGTGGGGCAAGACAATAGACAGGCAAATAGTGCTATTGCTAATGTAGATTTTAGTGAACTCTCACAGATGGAGTCTGTTTCAATAGAAGATTCACAGAACAAGGGAGAAACAGCTAATCTCAGAAACTTGTCTCGAAAAGCAATAGAACATAGAGAAGCCAGTACGGCTAAGAAGATTATGGGTGACAGACAGATGAAGAAAAGAAAATGTGAATAGGAGGAAAGAGATCTAGGTCAAGAGATGGTATCGAGAATTAACACAGATGAGGAAAGAATGCTTTCGGAAGACCAAACATGTAAAGAAGGGGACAGTAAACATTTAGTTGACAGCGTACAGGAAGAAGATGATGGTGTACAAACACAAATGGAAGAAAATATATTAGTAGGAAATACTGAGATGTCCTCAGAAAAGAAAACAAAAAATGTAAAAATAAAAATGAGCAAGAAAGAAACCAAGAACAAAGAATCTGAATCAAAAATTATTGAGAAGGATCAAAGCACTAAAACCAATGTGAATGTTTCGAAAAAGGAAGTAAACAATATTCAGGATATGGTAGAGAAGATGCCGTGGAGTACTGATTTTGCCGTTACTAAAGCACAATTCTTCATTATACTAAATGCAGACACTACGAAGTATGCTTTACAACTAGCAAAACAGTTCACTAAGAACTCAAAAGTTTTACTTACAGTAATAGAAAGTGCCAAAAAAGAATTTTACGATAAAGAAATTCTAGCTCGAATAGTCGAGTTAGAAAAAGCTATACTTTTGGGAGAAGTTTAATTGCCCTTTATTAAAATCCATTCAAACATCTGAAAATTGGAATAATTAACAAGAATAGAAACCGTTAATATTTGTGCAATTATTTCTGAAACAAAAAAGGAAATGCTAAGGGACCACCTTAAGGCTAATGAATCCGACATAATAATTCTTCAAGAAGTAGTTATTGAGAATTTTAATTTCATCCACGGTTTTAGAATAATACGCAATGTTTGGGAAACGGAGGGAAGCATGGCCTTTCTCTTAAAGGCACACTTCTGCACTTCAAGGCACGGTTGTTAGGTCAGTAATGAATTTGTGCTACCGTCCGGGAGGGGGAAAAAGTGCGATGTTAATGAAACAACGCTTGTTAATATATAGGCGCCGTTAGGAAACAATAACAGAGAAACGCGAAATGGAATTTGTCTAACGATCTTGCTTATTTAATAACAAATAGTAAAGAACATCTCATTACAGAAGGGGATTTTAACTGTGTTGGGTCGGGTCAGGACTGCCGAGAAAACCAACTTCCTGCAAAATGTTGAACTCTGTAGTGAAGAACTGAATTTAAAAGATGTATGTGAAGAAAAAAGAAAAGACAGGTTATTTACATATACGAGAAGATCTAGCGGCTCTAGAATTGATAGATTTTACGCATCAAGAGAATTGATTGATAAATTATCATATATAGATATTGCTCGCTCCATTTTCTTCTCATCAGCTGTAGTTATGAAAACTATTCTTCCATCCCGATCGGTGGCAAGAGGAAGGTCCTAATGGAAGATGAATCTTTCACTTCTTAATGACTGATTTTAGAGATGAATTTATTAAAAAATGGAAACAACTTCAGTCAAAGAAACATAATTATGTTGATGTAGGGGAATGGTGGGAACAATGTGTAAAAGTGAATGTTATGAAATTTTTTAAATCCTCTTCAGGACTGGAAAAACGGGAAGAAGAATAAAAGTTAAATTTATATTTCCTTTGAACGAAATAAGTGGGAAGTCTAGTATAACTCAGGGAGATTATGAACAAAAACAACTAATCATTAGTTCATATAGAAAAATAATGGAAGTAGTTAGAATTCGGAGTAGACATTTGACATAGCAAAATCAACTTGCCAATATGTATCACGTGATTGCTGATAGGAAACGCAAAAGTTGCAGTTTTATTTCAAAGTTCGAAAGTAATGAAGGACCTGTCGTGGGTCAGTCTCAAATCGTGAATCATGCTTATCAACACTTCAAGAAACTTTTCGAGGCGTCAGAAGGAAGAAACCACTATGAGCAGATGAAGGACGTGATAAGGTGTTGCAAACTGAACCAGGAAAGAAGAGACTGATATAACTGTTGACGACGTTAGGGAAGCAGTATTTTCTGGAGTTAGTAATAAATCCCCAGGATCTGATGGAATACTTGTAGAGTTCTATAAAGCATTCTGGGAAATTATAGGGAAGGATTTGCATGAAGTGATCAAGACATTTCTTTCAAGGGGAAAATTAACTGAATCACAATATCACGGAATAATTGTTTTCGCCAAATAATTGTATATACCGTTCTCACCAAGTGCTAGCAAATTAGAAAATTACAGGCCAATTACCTTGTTGAACACCGGCTACAAGCTTATCGCACGAGTTATGGTAAATAGATCAAAACAAACTCTTCCTAATGTAATACATCGTGCAAGGCAGACGAATAATGGACTAAGTTAATGAAATTAGAGATGGGATTGCATATAAGACAATGGAAGAGAAGGCTGGTGGACTATTGTCAATAGATTTTAAACAGGTTTTCGATCGTGTAAATCACAAATATCTGCACTCCGTGTTACGAGAGCCTGGTAGTAGTAAATTATGCAGCTGGATACAAACTTTATATACACGCAGTAATTCAAGAATAAAAATCAATGGTTTTATGTCGGATAAAATTCCAATCAATAGATCAGTGAGACAAGGGTGCTCACTGTCAATGATGTTGTTCTGTATTGTTCTTAATCTCTTACTAATAGCTTTACACGGGAAATTACGTTCTTTGTCAAATCTTCAAAATATATTGTTTGTACGCGGATGATGTAACTGTAGTGTTAGAAAAAGAAAAAGGATTTGCAACAAACTCTAGAAGTGATGCATAAATATAAAGAAGTAGCAGGTGCTGAAATAAACATGTCAAAAGCCAAAATACTACTCTTTGCCGAAGGACAATTGCAGTCAAGTAATATTCAAATAGTCAGCAATATTAGGTATATGGTTCTCATCTGATTTCAATGATGCATCAAATTACAATTTCGAAGTAGTTGTTAACGCTACGCAATGAATTGAAAATGACTCAATACTAAGATAATGTAATTTACAATAAAGAATATGGTATATTCAGACATGACATTAAAAACATTGGTATGTGGTGAAAGTGTTACCAATACCAAATAAGCAAGTGGCGAGAGTGGAAAAGTTAATAGAGCAAATACTCTGGAGAGGAAACGTAGTAGGGTCCCATTGAATAACATGTGTGCGTCTAAGGTAAAAGAAGGGATGAGTTTATGTGATGTTAAAGAAAAATGCGATGCTTTATTTGTTAAAGAAGAGATAAATTCGCTCAAAAATGTTCAAAGATTTACAAAATATTGGTTTACATATTGGATTGCACACGTTGGTTTGGAAAACCCGCCGAACATTTATTCAGTGCCAAGCAATGTAAACTATGTTAAACGCTTCTTTGAAATATGTGTCTATATTCTTCAATATATGAGGAAATTAGAAATGGAAATTTGGAAGGTTTTTAAAGAAAAGCACAAAACAGATCTACATGGAAGTGATGAAAATGAAGATAACAAAATTCAGAATTGTTGACAAGAAACCAAATGTAAAATGGCAATATGTGTGGAGAAATGTTCATAGCAAATATCTACCAAATGAAGTTAAGGAGACGTGGTACAAAGCAATAAATGATGTGATTCCGACCAATGCTAGGCTTTTTGAAATACAAATGTGTGTGTCTGAAAACTGCGGGTTATGCGCTAAATAAAACACGATACAGTATCGCCTTACAGAATGAAATATGTCAAAGAACCGTGGAACAACGTAAAGAAGAAACTGGCAAGAATATGTAGAATGCCACTTTCAGATGTCAAAGATAGAATTTTAATTGAACCAGACTACAAATATTTTATATTTCATAAATAATACTATGTCATGGATCATAGCACATTATGTCCATTACACGATGACAAAAAGACAACTAAGCAAAGAAGATCTTCAAGAAAATTATGTAAATCAATACTTCAGACTAACAAAAAATCAAGAGAGAAAGTATTTATCCAACTACTTACGAGCTATTTTAATGAGCCAGTAGTTAAATTATCGTCAATATATGTTAATAAGATGAAGAACGAAGTGAACAACATTAAGATATAGAAGAGGCTGTAAAAATGACAACGGACTGATGCAAACAGACTACCGCGACAGTGGGGCGGTAGTTAGAAAAAAAAGTATAAAAAGTAATAGTGGTCGCGCATTTGGAAGACAAAAACCCTGGATCGAATTACTATCGCTGTCGGATACCTGAAGACGGACGTTGATTGAAGAACGTGTGCTGTTCACCTATGATTAAACAAGACGATGTTGTAATAAAAATTAATATCATCAAGAAAGACGTACAGAGAAGAAAGCATGTAGATGAGTCTATGTCGACCCATGGCAAATTAACATTACATGCTTACGGGTTGGCATCATCCATCTACCTTAAGTTCCCTCTTCTTTAAGTTCTAAGTGCTAAGTTCGTGGATTAGCTATTTCAACTGTGAGAGCTTTTGCTCTTAGCTGTGGTACAGAAGGACGAAAATTCACGTCATAACATACGGATGTTAGATGTGCCAACTTATTTGTTGTCTGTCCGGCTGGCAGCTAATACTTATGCTACCCCAGCTTAGGTTTTCTTTCCATGTGAGACACACTACTATTACCTCCAAAGGATATAGATTCAAGTAGATATTGTGGAGCCAAAAGTTGTGTAAATTGCATGATGCAAAGATGAAATGTTTAGGAACATAAAAATATAATATTTATAGTGATTGACGGACTAGACTCACTTAACATATTCATTTTTACAGGATACATTTTTAAAATATCAGTGAATGCTCTCAGAAGTACAAGGAAAAGTGATGTAAATCAGACTTACATAACTGTCCCCACTACCACAACAAAAATTTGTCTTGCCAATCAAACTTGTGCTTCTAACTACGTGGCTAGTAAGTGAGATAAGATGCAACCCTTTAATTCATGTAATAGGTTTTAGACGTTACCTTAACTCAATATTTAAGAAAATGAGCTACACCAATTTGACTTTTACGTCCTCAAATAATCCACTTCATTATAGCAAATCACAGTTATCAGAATCTTTATTTAAGACATGTTAAGTACCAAAGATGCTAAATACTTATGATTGTATTAATGTTACAACTGAGAACAACACTGAGACATTTAGAAAGTAGTGAGATCGCCAACAAAAATAACAAGTAGTATCTCTTAATAATATTACAATACATATTTATTCGGCAATAGTTAATGCGTTATCTCAACTGGATATACCTCAAAATAGTATATTTGTATTGTACTAAGAAATTTGTATTATGTAGAGAAATTAGAACTTACTGAATGTCGTGCATATAACTATATTAATCCTAGAATTGATTTCTCTCGGGAACCATGTAAGAGTATTTATATTTTAGGATTAATATGTTTTGGTTATTTGATGAAAATAAAGAATACAATTTCTAGAATATTTAAATAGAAAAAAGTGGACTCTACGAATAACAATATTTAAATAGAAAAAAGTGGACTCTATAAACACAAACTAGAAAAAAACCAACTTGATAGAAGTTACAAATATGTGACGTACTCAAGAACTTATAATATAAATTTACTGCAAAATTTGTTGTTAATTAAAAATGTTTTAAAACGATAACAGCTATTTAAAGTCAATTATTTTAATAATACAAGGTATAATTATATTTCCTGAATTACTATGTCTTAATGCAAATCAATTGAACCAATATTCTGTTGGGAGATAAGTATGAATGTAAAAGCATTTCTGTAGCAAAAATCAACATATCAAATTAATTAAAGTTTTTTTATTTATTCGTCAATATTTATAGAGAAACAACTTGTTCCATAAGAAATGGTCATTATTCCACAATGCCTTCCTAATATCTCTCGTCGTTGCAGATAAAGTTCTCAGCAAAAATTAAGTTCTTCAAATATTATTCTCTCATCCATGCATTTTTAATGAAAAATTCCAAATCCTCTGAAACCTCACCTAGACGCCGAAGTTTCCAACACGTTCCAAATTCCNAAAAAAAAAAAAAAAAAAGTCTCCCGTGACATCTCCCATTCTCCCAAGAGGTTGCTCCCTGCGCTCTTAGCGTACTTCCGCTCGGAGATTGTGGCTTCTACTGATTCTGCGACGCTGGCGCTGGTAGTGGAGAAGGGAGGGATTTGAGCCTGGGAGAGGAGCGGGAGTCGAGTCTGGGTGACGGTGGTGACGCGATGAGGCAAGCGCTCTTTGAAGAGGGTTGTGGGTGTGAGTCTGGCGTCCTGGGACGAAAACGCCATCATTTCCTTTCTTCATATTTAAGCGCTTGCCTTCGTCGAGACTCTTGATGGAGGTTGGTCGGGGGGTGAGGTACGGTGGACTGTGTTCCTGGGAGTCGTGTGGATTACGAAAATGAAAATGACCAGAAAGAAGAAGTGCAGGGGGTATAGTTTTTAAGGTTTCCGCGGCCACTGTCATGAAAAACTGATCTCTCGAGGAGACGTCATGTCGAAGAATTAAAATCTAACGGTTCGATCAAAACTTTCGTTTCTAAAGATGAGGTGGACATTGATGAGTGTGAAAAATTAAACTGTTTATGGGAAAAGAAGTTAATAATAAGAACAAAGAACGAAACTGAGAGGAATTGAGACGAATCTATCTATTATGTAAATAACATTCCACTGATAAATATGAGCAAGATACTAACACCAATGATATGATGGCTATCATNAGCAAGATACTAACACCAATGATATGATGGCTATCATAACTAAATTGTTTTGGTTAGTGACGCATTGCCTGACACGAGTCAAGAACTGAAACATCGATTGAGTGAACGAGAGAATTCGGGATGTGGTGATGGTTGAACTCGAGGGAGAAAAAGTAGACGCTGTTCATGGCCACAAATGTGGAGCCGGTAGACAGAAGCGGAAGCAGTGGCTCCAGCCTGTTTCCTACGTCTACCGGTTTCCTTTCGCAAAACGAAATGTAATTTGGCACGACAAAGGGAAGTGGGATTTAATTTTTAAATCCCGGATGGGAGCAACGCTGAGAGGCGAGACGAAGTCAGTGGTGGAAGGGAGCTGAAAGGCCTGGGTCGACACATCCTTCTACCACCGCGCTGTCGCCCAGAGGCTGAAACTTCCCAAGAGCACGGGCCACGTCGTGGGAATTTAAACACAAACCAATTCCCTCTTATTGTGCGTCCCAAGAGAGGGAATCTCTTTCGTGTAAAATATGCTGGCGCTCGACCAGACGATTCGAATGCAGTGGCAGAGGGAAGGGTGGTAGACATGGAGAGAATCTGCGTCGGAGAAAGAGTTTTGTTAAGTACACCGCTCTCACCGTAAGGATTAGTAGTATCCTTCGAGAAAGGAAGATATGTACACGGATTTCGAATGAAAAATATGCATTACAAATAAGGTTGAATAAAGTACTAAATTAATTTACGGAAGTACTGAATAGTTTTTAAATAAATCTCCTCGTATCTTATGGTGTTTGAAACACGATTCTACATAAATGAACAAAAGCTGTGAGATCAATAAAAATAATAAAAGTATGGTAAGAAATAAATTATTTGTGTTACTTTTTCAGTAATAAAATAATTTTACCTTCAATAATACTTTCATTATACATTTCACAAATAATTCTCATTAAATGTAAAAATGTACTGATAAACGTTGTTAAGAGTGTATTTAAATGAGTTCTTTAATTACAAATATTGAATAACGCTAATTACTACATCAAATATCTCATTATAATTCAATCACGATAACATTTTTTTACAGCGTGTAGAAGTTCAGAAGTATTGGTAACCCTGCATCATTCTATTTAATTATGTTATCGGTATGGAGACAGTTAATTCCTTTTCCTTTGGATATATGAGGCCCAAATAGACAAATAAATTGATAAATCCATCATCTTTGGGTGGGATTTGGTTATCGAAAAACGTGTGAGAGTGACTATTAGAATACTGACATAAACTTTTCTAACAAAGATGATTAGTTTATTGGAAATGTCATACCTTCAACAACTGTATCGATGATATATCGAGCTACTTTTAGTCTGACGAGAAAGCGGTCGGGAGAGTAAATTCCGTTACTCTCTCATATGCTATCGATTCGTGACCAAGCGATTGCGTGCGATGGACAGCTTTGAAAGGAACAAGTGAACGCAAATTGCAGCGGGCGGGAGCTAACTGCTGCGTCCGAAGCAAAGCGCTAATTATAACCTTCTTTGGCGGATGTTCTCACCATTCCACCAAACCGACAGCGAGGGAATTTGTAGAGGCAAGGCACGTTTTTGAAGCAGAAATGCCTGCCAAGCGATAGGAAGTGGTTAGCTAACAATTTGTTCACAGTCACTTGGAAAAAAAGACAGTATCTATTACAGTCCAAAATGCTTGGGTATCAAACAAACAAGCTTCTACGGCGAGACCGATTTTTAGTAGTTGAGAACTCCGATTAAACCATTATTCAAGTTTTATTACGAAGGAATTTATTTCAGGCACTCGTAATTTGTTTCAGTATCTAAGTTCTCAACAAATTTGCTGTGTTCGACATTTGAAAATTCCTTTGATCTTAAATAAAGAGGAAATCCAATTACAGAAAAATAATCAAATTCCAAAGAAAAGGATGATAATTATTGGAAGCAGTCCAGTTTTAATTTATCAGATCATGGAAAAATGTAAGAAACTTTTACTGGAAACAGTATAAAATAAGTTTTTTTGAAGATTGCCTAAGACATTCAAGTTCATGAAAAAATTCATGCATTGAAGACATGACAAACACATAAGGTAGATGTAGGTTTTATCATGTCTTGTAAGGTGTTTTTATTCGCTAAAAATCTACATAAGACATGTATAAACGTATTTAATATGTTCCAGAGCATTCATTGAAATTCTCACCAATTGATACTTATAGATTTAATGTAATATTTTACTTTAAATCGTTTGACTATTATGCTTTTGTATATCAGAAGTTCAAATTCTCATATGCTTCTTTGCTTCAGATCATGAGGTCTGCTCTTCCACGAAACCATTATTTGGCGAGAGGTTTGGGAAGGAGAAATCGCCTGGGAAAATATGGTACCCCGCCGATATTCATCTAGAGTAGGCGAAGGAAACCCCAGCTGAAAACCCCATTTGGCCAAGCAGAGTTTAAACCCACGGTCTACCATTAAGTGGTATACCGCTAGAACTCCAATGTCTGTGGCTATTCCACACTTGAATTTTCATGAGAAATATACAAAGAACTTTTATTTCGGTAATTTTAGTTTCCTCTCGAATTATTAACTTATGTATAAGTTAGCAAACAATACTCTCACGTATGCATTTCACGTAATACTAACTTCTTTTTAACAAATATACCGCCCTATTTTTCAGTCCGCCCTTCTCTGCACGGGTGCGTCTGTAAGTTGATCCTAAGGTCGCAACACACGGGGCCGGGATCAGAAAAGAGATCCTCTGCGGCAGACAAGAAACCAAGGCGCGCGGGTGAGAAGCACACTCCGTGGGTTGGGGTTTCAGAAAGGGGAGGGGGTGGAGCATCCGGGGCAGAGAAAGCTCTTGTGGAATAAACAGCAGCGCCGGACACAACGTTGGCATCTCGCCAAGCGGGTGAACGGGGTAAGTTTGACTCCGCAAACCCCCTACCAACGTCCCCCATCTCCTTGCAGCAGGCTGTCGCCAAGCCGGTCGCGCAGCGTTCACTGGCCGTTGTTGTTCGCACCGGGCGCTGACACTAAGAGTCTTACGTAGTGCTTGAAAGAGACGTGTTTTTGGAGTTGGGATAAGTAAGGAAAATGGATTGCTACACAAAATGTTTTGCCTCGACATATAATCTTTAACCAAAACCGTGTTCTGAAAGACATGTGCATTATATGAGATGTAACAAGCACAGTATGAAAGGACCGGTTCGTTTCGAAGCATGTTCCATCTAACAACATTAAATTTGATTATTATGATAATTGTATCAGCGTTGGTCTCATTTATTTACTGATATTACAAAAGTATCTGTCCAAGGCAATTTCAAAGTCTTTCAACGAGTTGTTCAAAATCAAATTAAAACTCGTACAGAGTAACTTGTTGTAAGTACGATACGGTTGGAAAAATTTCAAAGCTCGTTTAAGTTTCCAAGATACTTTGCTTTTAACGTGCAAATTTTCTTAATTCTAACACCACAAATTAAAAGTTACTTTCCTTAGAGCGAAACTCCATCACGCTTTTTCGTGCTTCCGTGGTTGTCTGAAAAGATCAGAAATAATGATTTTCGTTGTTACACACCACTGATCAGATGCTATCCATGGTGCGGTTCAGATCAAAAGGATGAAAATTAATGTATAGAGAAACAGCAGATCTCTCAATACTACAGAATACACTATATCCTCCTGTTTTCTCAAAATTAATTTACTAAATCGTTGCAGCATACTTACTCCAACGGACTCGGGGGTGATAGTGTGGGTTAAAATCCCAGGTTTAAAAATTTTTCGTTGCATTGACATGTATAATCACATGGAACCAACTGGAGCATGAATTTTTAAATTTGTACTCGTAGGGGTGTTCTTTTTCCTCAAATTCTTTTTCAAGTGATTGGGATATTAAGCTTACATAAGCAGTACCCGGCATTAAAATTGTCTTTATGAATCTGTGTTCACTTAAGGTCAACTTACATATAAAAAATAATAATAACAACACTTTAAATATTTGGATAAAGACAAATATATTCCCAGAAAAGTCTATAAGTAGTAATTATTCTCGAAAACATCAAGTAGCACTAAACCTTATCAGTTGTAGTTACTCCCTATTTTCTTGAATTTTCATATCTCTTCGTTTGTAAAAATGTTTACAAAAATATCAGTACACTAGCTTTTTACGCTAATACATCAATATATCTTCCCACCAATAACTTAATAATTCGTAGTTTTAAGACAAAACCTTGGAAATAATGTTACTACATCATGATAATTTGTGATTAAAGCATAACAAACAACTTATTAATTTTTCATCGTCATTTCATGGACCTTATAGTGGAGTATTTTTATCAAATGTAAATTGAAAATCAACTACTTTTATGTTTATCCATTCATTGACCTGTACACATCAATCATACCGTAGCTGAAATGTAACTGTCATACATTTGTCTTGTTTGCATAATCAGGGGGAATGGTTTGTTATCAAGAAATATGCAGATTGCTGAATGGAATATGCTGATTGCACTTCTATCAACATTGAAACAGCACAGTTCGTTCCAATTCCTACCACAGAACAAAACCATTCCCTCAAAACCTTGATCTTTTACTTTTGTAGAAAACTTGTTCCACGTACAAAAAACAGTGAATATTTCAGCTACGCGCAGGATGTTTGTGATAAAAAATTTTTAAAAATATTTGTAACGTTTTTGAGATTTGTTTATATTGGCAGAAAATCTTTCCTATATAATTTTTTAAAATATCTTATTGGTGTAGATCCTTATTTTACGAAGACCTAAATCTTTTTTTATTCTGTGATATTTTTTCTATTCTATGATGTTTATTGAACATGAGCGCGATGGTAATTTTAAGTCGAATTACTTCAAAATTTGGATCGGTTTTTTCCACGAGTGAGCATCAAGACGTCATTCTAAGATGCTAGTATAAGAATACATTCTTGCAGAATTCTATATTAGTAATTCTAAAAAATATTAGTAATAATTAACAAGCACGTTTTAAAATTCCCTTCTACATACTAAGGGGGAGAGGAGAAATATAATATTAAACGCAGGAGTAATTAAGAATCACCAAAAGAAAATTGCTTCGAATCTCAGTTAACACCCCGATTAACTTGTAAAGATGTACATCCCAGATTCTAAACCTTCGGTCCCTTGCTCTCGCCCTCAATTAAGTCCAATTAGTACTCAATTCAGGAGCACCCAGTCTTCGTTAATGGCACCCAGTGGCTGCACAAGAGGCGTAAGCAATATGGACACGACGGAAGTGTGAAGAGGAGAGGGAGGAGGGAAAGGATAGCACAAAGAGAGAATCCGTCCAAACTGGAAGCATACTTTCTCCGAATGTAAGAGAAATATGAACTTTTGAACACTCCAAGCAAATACAGAATCATCCTTATATTACATATCTCCAAACAACACTGTGGATAAACGGAGGATGGGTTTAGCAAGTACTGATTTCTGCATAACAAAAATCAATAGGTTCAGTTTTATCTAATCAGAATTGGAATTTCAGAGAATTATAATCTAGAAGGAAGAGAAAATTGTTTGATATGATAAATGATTAACTATCTTTCTATATTTAGTTGGTCCGGATATATAGATATTACGAAAATATTGAAAATAATGTGACACTAATGTCTCCTAGAAATCAAAATGTTATAAGATAATTAAAAAGAGAAAGAAACAAATAAGTCAGTCACATATTGGACGAAACAGTTTCGGCTTTCGCCTTCGTTTAGTCACATTGATAATCATTCACAATAATGGATTATTGGCAGCATTTTCACTGGTATATGATCAATAAATTGAAAATACTGTGGTACAGGATCACCAATCTTTATATTTTAAATTTATTGATCATACACAAATGTCAAATGGTATGGTAAATTTTCTGCAGAGTAAGTTAAACACTTTCGATTCAAAATTTAACTTTGAAAGTACAATGTTTATCGAAATGAGGCAATACATTCTGTCATCAGATTCATTACAATTATTGCATGAGTTCCGCGACTTTCCTTCGCGTCAAGATTTGATTTGCTGAAATATTCTTTTTTGAATCCCCTATTAGTATTTATGGAAATTCTTAGTTAAATTCGATAGATGAAATAAAAAATAAAAGCTAAATGTTTAAAAGATTTCCATTTGGATAATGTAAAATTAGTCATGCATTCTTGTTACAAAACCAATATCAATGAATGGGATGAACAGTCTCATGTAATACTTTAATGACAAATTTAATGTTAATTTTTTAAAACATTTTCAATCCAATGAATTAAATACATTAGTCTCACATTAATATTAATACATCATACACCCTAAGCAATGGACCCTTAACACTATAAGGGCACTCACCCGGTTTAATGACTCAATATTCGTCACTGTTTGACAAAACAACAAATATCATATTTTTTAATTTTGTCACTAATATTTATATCTGAAAAATAGGCTTTCCTATTAAAAAGAATTCAAATATGTTACTACAATATTATTAAAAAGCTGCAATTTATAAAAATTGATGTTTTGAAATCATAATACTTGTATTTTAATAATACAAGTATTATTATTACTACCTTTCTATAATATTCTACACTTACAACGGGGTGCCAAAAAAAACGTATACAATATTAAGATAATTATTGATTATAAATAATCAAATATTACAAGTAATCACACTTTCATAAGTATTTTAAAAAATTAAAAAATATTTACAAACGTAGATGGTGTTTGAAAAAAATTAAAGGGCAAGTGAAATGAAATAATCAACTTATAATAACAAAATTCAACATCTTTATTTCTTAGAATTCTTCAAATTTTAAAGTATTATGAATAAAAATACGAAGTTTTATTAAGTCGTTTCGTGGATCAGGATAATATATTAATATTGTCATGTTTGGACTTACTATACTACAAATTTTGTCTTCTTTTCAGATATTCTAAAAATTTTGGCTAAACATAAAAAATGAAAATTCATTGTTAGGTCAAGCAGGGTATAGAAGTGAGTCATTAGAGGTAAGTACGACGCGCTGCATGAGTGTGAATAACATATTATTTCAGGAGTCTTAAGTGTGCCAGGGAAATAAAGTCGCTAAACACACTATAAATTAAAATATGTAAGAGAGTACATATTACGAGTACGATGATAATAAAGATACAAAAATGTCAGAAGAGGAACAATGCTTCTGTATTGCAACAGCTGTTGATGCATATCTATGCTATGAAACCCTACCAATAACATCTAACATTAAAAATTTTCTTCGAACAATAATAAATAGTAAGAATAAAATAATATATTTTATGAAATAAGATACAATAGAAAATAACTCATCCAAGAACAAAACAGTAATGAATCAACGCCCTTCGGGAAGCATGAAACAAAAAAAATTGCGAAATATGAAGAGACTAGTAAACTATTGTACTCTATAAACTATGCGTTATAAATGGATTGTTAAAAGATAAGTAATATAACTACATTTATGAAGAAGATACCTCAATAAGTAACATTTTCAAAGCTCGAACGAATAAATCTCAGTGTGTCCTCAGTAGCACAACGATGAAACGAAATAAATGGAGAAAAACTGGTGGCAAATATATTTGCTATCTTTGCAATGATAATTGAAAGTCGAGATATTTCCATTATTTATGTATCCAAATCGAGCTGCGTTTGCAATAGTAAACCTAGGATTAGAGTCCGTGTAGCAATTATTGCGCTATTCATAAAGTGAACAAATAAGAGGATACTGAATAGAAATGTTGTATACCAATGCAAAGAGAGTGTTGATGATCGGCGGTACTGACAAACAAGAGCAAGCAACTGGTATTGATTATCGTAGTATCTCACTGAAACTAAATAATGCATTCAGTGTTTCCGTTCCATTTACTCGAATAATTCATGTTTCGAGTCGTTATGAATCGCATTGGTATGCATTTTTAATTACAAATTTAAAAGAAAACTGAAACAAAGATTACTTAAGTACCAAACTGATGAACTGCGATCGATAAAACAATACAGTATAATCACAAGTACGTGTTTTCATATTTGTAATGGAATTTGTGTAAATTTTACTCCTAACCTTTTACTTATCACTATATGTATGCCTGATTTCTTCACATCGTGAATTTGAATGCTAGGTATAGTACGTTCTCTCCTCCCTATGAGAACCGTACTACAAGACAACGAACTACGATTTAAAAAACAATATCTGTGGCATTACTTGCGACAATTTCAAGTTCAGTTGTGTTCAAAACTGGGAAGCGTTTTCTATTTACTGTTCCGAGAGTCCATTAGTATCGAACAAATACATCATTGCTCTGCACGAGTTCCACACTCCACCGGGAGAGTAGCAAGTAAATAAAACATCTTTGCTGCAAGTAAGATGCACGATTCGGGCTTGCCCATTGTTAGCCGCGAACGAAACTACAATAATTGAATATAACAATTACTAATATATCAAGAAATAACACTTCCGTATTCGTGATATACAATGTAATATTACCTTTCATAATTGTATAATTCGATTAAAGAAATGAAATCTAACATTTTCATAATTGTATGTGCATTATACACAGACTAACTTATCCTCAACAATGTCCAGTGCAGTCCCTCCACTAAGATAATTGTCAGAGCAAGTCCCATTATTCTCATTACGTCTCGATAGATAAATGGAACACGCATATCCCCCCATTGGTGCAACTTATCTGTCAAATGGAGCAAATTATCGCACTCAGAGCAGCAAATGGAAAACGTTATTAGAATAAGTGAACTAATAAACAATATTTAGAATGTAGTAACAAACTAATAATAAAACATATAGCGAAGTAATGAATACTTAGGAATAATCTCAAAATTCATTACAAAATAGATTTATACAGGTATAGTCAAAGTCTTGAATTACTTATAAGGCTGATTAATAATATGGGCACAACGTATTCTGATATCTCTCAAAAAACTATGACGTCACCGAGAAACAACTTCTACGATTCTATTCAACGTGATTATATTCCGATGCATTGTAAGATTTGCTGGCTATGTAGTAGAAGTTGTAAGTAATAGATTTATTGATACTAGGAGGAGGCGCATAGGAGGGGGGGGTCCGCTTTTCAGTAGTCACAGCTATATATGAACTGGGACATTCTTGTGAAAAGGTACAATTTTTTTTCTTGCCCCGCCTGTAATTGAACTCAGTGATGAGCCAGAACGCTACCACCTGAACCACGGAGGGGCCACTGCTACCTACTGATTCATATTTCAAAACGATGGGAGTAAAATAAACACTTGCCGCAGAATAATCATAGACGAGGAATCACGTGGATGAATGAACTCTCTGACATACACGTCTCTTGATTCCGGTACAATAATGAGACGTAATGGATACTCGGGTGAGTTAACAACCACACGTTGATATGATCAGAACTAATGGTTGACCGTTCTAGAGCAATGCCATCAGGTCCACAAAGAAATAAGCAACTGACTGGTTCACTGAGTAGATACAAACGCTTTCTCTGCTCTCCATAGCCACCCTACAAACAGGCTTAAGTTAAAGTGTAGCCCTCAACTCTCAAACTCACTTCCACCTGAGCTTGTGATCTCCCAGTCAATCCGACCTCCACCCGTGCCCTTCCCGAGCTACCATCGTCCCTGCAATGCCGCTGACCCGCAGTCCGCGTTCAGACCTCGTTTATCAATTGCGTTTACTCTGGCGAGTTTTTCTTGAGTTCTACACGTACCCGACATCAGTAGCTCCATCCACGTAACACTTAACTGATACAGGCGTCACAGCGATGCAAATTTGCTTGCAATGTAATCCAAATAATTTCTTTGAATTAAATAATTATCAATATGTATATCGATAGAGGTTGAAGTGATGGAAAATAATAAATGTTCTAGTAAAAGGTAAAAGTTAATGAATAAAAATAATAAATAAAGACAAAGATAGCAGCAGAAAATCAATTGAGTTCGTAAGTGAAAATAACCCTCGTCCGAAAGTAACATTTGAACAGACATTAAATATGGCTAATTTAAACAGAAAAGTAAGAAATAATTTCGTCATAATCTATTATTTGGGGAATCTTTTACATAACTTTACAACTTAGAGAATTCTTGAAAACGATAAATACAATGAAGATGTGATTGTAATAAGAGTGAAGAATTAGCGAAATATACGTTATCGGACTGTTGAGTTCAAATGAAATACACACGGAACTGATATAATTTGTGAAGAATTCTTTACGGCATTCCACTGGTAGTGTGTATATATTATTATAAAATAAAATAAAAATCTTGAATCTTGAATTGTTTTGGTAACAATAAACACATTATTGAATGGGAGAGATCTTAAATGATAAAAATCGTATAGAAAAGTGACATTTATATGATTTAGAAAACAGAAGATTTTATAAACTTTCTTAGTTTTTCATTTAAATAGTAATTTTTAACATCAAAAAAAAAATTTCAATTATTATACTGATTTATTATGCAAATGTTTGGTACAGCATTATAAAAATGTCTCATTCTTACCTTGCAATGTGGTTAGAACACTGCTCTCTCCACCTAAAAAGAGAACAAACAATGATATTAAGTTAATATATTGCAGTCGTTTAAATTCAATTAAAGTAGTTATTTAATTTTTCAACTCTATACGAGAATACGATATTTTTTCTACCATTAAAGAATATTATTATTATCAGATTCATATTAAATAAACATTGCTATCATAATAAAACTAATAAAATTGTAATAATGGTTTATAATTACAGAAAATTAATATAAAATGGCCCTGGGGTGTCTGGAAACAACGACAAATTATCTTTTACTCTACCTTTTCAAAATCAACTAGAAGTGTTAACAGGATTAAATTAGGTTCCTCTATTTTTTATGTATACCATTACACAGTCTTGATGCTACAGTACCATCATATGAAGAAATAGTATTGTGTCAATGAATTCAATATTCTCAAAATTTGTTTCATTGGTGTTATAATACGAGATTGCGTTTATGACCTATCATTCGTAATACGAAAAGAACCCAATTGGAAAATTTGGTTTTGGAATATTTTATCATATAGCTCCTCTGAACGTTAATATGTGTTGACTAATCTTTCTAAGAGTATGTTACGATACTATGTTACTTTTCTCGACTTTGGACTAAACCATAAAACGAACACCAACGATCAGGTTAGAATACGATCAAAGTCTTCAAGCTTTGATCAACGTTAAATAAATACTCTTTCTTCAATCCCAAAGAAATTTTTAGATAAAATACTCATAAAAACAAATATATCTGAATCATAAAACCTTCTCTGCATTTTCCTCTCTTTGCTGTGTCCCAAAGATAAACTTTCAACTCTACGTTACTCCTCTGAACTTATCCTCGTTCCTTGCATTTGTTGCCGTCTAAGTTCGTTTGATACGCTTCGTCAAACCGACTCAGCATTCAATGTACCGCGTGCCCTTAGCTCCGACTAACCAATTCTCTAAGACATCCTCGCGGAGCTGAGAAAACCAACTCCTTTCCGAGATATATCGCAGCTTTGCGCCCAAGTTCCTCCAACTTCCTTCCCGATTTAAACGCTTGAATCCCAATCTCCCTTGCGGTCTTCGAAATATAGAGTTGCGTTTCCGTTCCCAGAAATCTTCCAAGTTTTGGATGCTTTAGAAAAGCTTTTTGTTTTTATATCTATTCCCTTGAACACAGGAGAATTGAACTTATTAGTTTCACATATAGTTAAACGTTTTCAAAATGGTTGTCATAAACTGCTATGTTCGTTATAAAGAATATTGTATTTTGATTGTTATCAATGAACTATGTTGTCAGTATAGTTAAAATATACTAATACATTTCAAGAAGACATGACGTAATCTGTATACTAATATATAAATGCGTAACGTGAATGTGTATCTATCTGTTTGCTACCCGATCACAAATGAATCACGGAACCGATCGCAGCGTAAATGGTTAGAGATAGGCGACAACTGTGAATGTCAATATTATTTGCCTCGAAGAGTTTCACAAAAAATTCCGCGACAGCATACGTCTATCTAACAAAACTAACCTAAATTATCGACAAAACGTTGAATTATTTTAACACAATTTTTTAAATAACGTTTTTAATTTTTTTTAATTTAACAGAGTAATTTAAGAAGGAAATAATCGCCATCAAATTTAATGGATTATTTGCTTTTTCCATTTAATAAAATAAAAACACGTCTTTCAATCGTAAATTTTTGACAAATAGCCTAGATTTTACAAGAATTTTAATGAAATGGTGCAACCGCGTTATGCCTTGGAAGCGAAAATTGGACCAGCGCGGCTCCAGTGAGATGGTGTAGGGTATAGTCAAATTTTGTAATAAATTTGTATTATTATGAATTTGAAAAATTAGAATGCTGTACACGTTTTTAAAAAAATCTGTAAGTAAAAGTATTTTGATCTTACGATATAGAGAGATTATATTGTTTTCTGAGTTCAAGAAGAATAATCTAATAAAATCCCGGGCAACGCCGGATTTTATTAACTTGTATAACTATATACGAATATCATCTTGATAACGTACTTTTAGAGAGATGTGAACTACAATTTTGTTTAAAAGTAAAGATATTGAAATATGGTACATTGTCGTAGTTTGAAACTTCCTAGTTATTCGATACATAATAGTGTTTCGAAAAAAAATATAAATAAAAATTTTAGAGGTGAATCGTATGAGATCCTATATAGAGAAGACTTCAGAGTTTGTGTGTGACGTTTTATCTTTTGCATCATTATAAATCATACTTCGAAATATACTAATAATATACGAGTATACTCAATTTGTTAAAAGTCAGGAAAATAATAAAATTAAATTCAGAGAATAGTTTTCATACCATAAAATTATTCTGTTCATTTTATGAGATATGTAACGTGAAATATAATTTTTTTAAAATGAGAAATAGGTTTTATTAAGAATTTGTATTTCCTTTCTGTTAGGATATAGAATTCCAATAAACAATCACAAGGGTGAGAGTTATCAATAGGAAGCAGATGATTTCATTACGATGAACTGCTGCTGTAATAGCTCTGAGTTTAATTCCGTTAGGCTATCTATAGCCAGTAGGGCTGCGTACAAAGTCCATTGCTTGAGGAAACTGCCCAGATACCAGATTGATTGATGTTATTTCATTATGCGCTCCGAGATGCTTTGCGGTTTGGAGCTCAGATTCCCCAGAATACTGATCCAGTCCGTCGAATTGAAACTAGCTATGAACATGACATTCGTACATTTAATTCTTTTAACATAGATGTATGTTATCCATGAAAATTTATGACGTACCTTATTATCATCTCTTACTTATTTTATGGTAGAATTGTCAGCAGGTTAAACGATCAGAAAGATACTTACAAAATTAAACAACAATCTAATGCACGTTTTTTTAATATAGTTTAGCGTTTACTAATTGAAATTACGTCACGTTTGATTAAATATTATATGTATAATCATTTTTTAATTCTAATAACAAAATTAAATAGAAACCAGAAGCATATTTTCTGGCATATTCCTGAAATATATATAAAAGATCATAGCATCCCTCTCTCACATGCGTGAAACAGCTTACCTCATTTTACCACAGAAAAATATTATTCTGCGTATTATTGTAACGCCCTAACTTACTGCAGTTTGTATATTTCCTTGTCCTTTAAACATTCACAATATCCTTTGTCGTGATATGTAATAATTGCTCCTTTCTAATTACATTCTAAGAATTCAATCCGGGAGTCCCATTAAAGGGTGAAAATGGTGTTCAGTGTGGAAGGCAAACGAGTGCAACAGGAGTTTACAACCCTGCGAAACAAGTACTATCCCGGGTTCGATTCCCGACTCGTAACCATTTTCACTTATCCAAAAGTTATCATGTCTCACCGTTACAAACATAATGTTAGTTATTATTTAGCTTCAATTCTATTTGATACATCACTCTTTTCCCTAGTATTTTTATAGGGGTCTCTAAATATCTTCGGTTTTGCTCGCGTAAATTTAGAAAAAATTCAACAAAAATTCTGCCAATTTTACCTAGTTTCTAAGCGTCTCTGCTTTTATTAAGCCGTAATAAACGTAACGTTTGTGAAGAAAACAAAATAAGAAATGGACAAATCCCATTCAGTTATGAGTTGTAATGCAAAATAGTTGATAACGTTCCTTCTCAAAAAAAAAAAGAAAAATTAAAATTAAAAGAGGTTAAGTACAGTAATTTAAAGTTGGAAACTTTCAACATAGAAACTACATGTAATTACGATATATCTTGAAAACTTAATGAAGAGAAAATAAGTTACAACGTGAGAAAATAGATATTGTGTTCAATTATTTTCATATACACGCCTTTTAAATGATTATTCGCTTTATATAAATAAATAAATGTATCTAGTTTTGGAATTTCTCTTGTTCAAACATTTGTGAGAAATGTTTTGCCACTGAAAGGAAGCTCACAAAATATTTCGTTGTTAAACACTGTGAGCTCAATTTATATTCTGAATTTAATCGGGTTACATTCTCAATTCAACTGTTTGTTTGAGCCTTTCCATTGACCTACTTCAGTACGCGTCGAGGCGAGGAGGACGAGGAAGTAGGGAGCATCTGTTGCCTAATGGCCCGGTTCAGTCGTTCGATCTGCCAGGGGGAAATATGGCTAGAGAGCGGCACACACATGCAATTGGCGGAGAAGTGAGATGAAATGCAAATGGTTTTCCAAAAGAACATCGACAAGGTTCAGTATAGGGCAGACACGACTGCATACCATGATCAGATGAGAATAAGAACAAGAATACGATCGTGTGTGAAAGCACCCAGTTTCTTTCTCTCTCTCAGGATTCGTAATTTGAACATGCCTGAGACCATTTTTTAGGATACAAACTGTTTTAAAGAAGTACAATTGAATATTTTTTTTAATTATAACTTTATTCTAAACAACTAAAAAAAAGTGGCGATGACACGGAGTTAAAGAAGAAAAAATTGAAATCGAGATTATATTTTTTATTTTGTGTGTACATATATCACAGAAATCGTCTGTCATTAGCATGTAATACTGATTTATCATATTCTGTAAATATCATAATCTTATGTAGTTTCATATTCTGATTATGTTTATTCTGATTTATCGTAATTTAACAGGCTGTAAATTCTGTAAACTGACATAATATCGCTAGGCAACACTGATGTTTTGAGGTGAAAGACATTGCTGATTACGACGATGCGTAAGTAATAAGGTAATGTTTTTAAAGATACCTAGAAAAGTAAACAATATTGTTAATGAGGTACTAATTTTTATTAGGTCCCTTACTATGCATTTTGCTTGTCTTTTTCCCTAAATCGTTCGAGATAAAATACTATTGTACTTCAAAAATATCATGAATTATTTAACTCCAAAGGATATGCGTCTAATGAAACATACTTGTATTTGATAAAAAATTCAAATTATTTACCAATTGAGACTAGAACAACAATTCTTTTTAATTTATAATTTGCAGGATTTTCGTGTTACTAATGATTGATTATGTCATCAAACAAGGGACATTTTCCTAGGAAATATGTCCTAAGTGAAAAAGATCCTTGTTTCAACAATGCTAAGAAAATTTTACACCCCTCCAGGGAAATTTTATATCTCCGAAGATATAGTCTTTGCCGGTCTGAGATCTCTCTCGGGAAATAAAAGAAGGAAATGTGACGGTAGTCGGCAGAATGAGCAAACGCTGAGAAAAGAAGATGAGCAGATGATGAGGCGGTGAAGCCCAAATGACGAGTATTGTGAGTTAAAGGATTTCAAGGGGCAATCCCAGTCAAAAAAGAACATAATAGATATCTTCACTTTAAATTATATATTCGCAAATTATTATTCGCAGCGATTGTTTTGTTTTCCAGAATTCGAAAAACAACAACATAAATTTGACTCATTATATCAAAAATTTTAAAAATATTTGATGAATAATGAACAAAATTAATTTTACTGCAAAATAAATTTTAATTTTAAATTTGAAGTTCTAACTGGATAAATTTCTTTTCACTAAAATAAATTAAAAATTGAATATGATGTACTTATGTCTTAGAAGATCATTATCACTTCTATATTTTCGAGATAAGTAAATACAATACTGAATTTCATTTAAAATGTCAAAATGGCTTCTTTCATCAGATATTACTCATACAATCCTTTTAATTCGATTTAAAATCTAAATAAAAATTAAAAATGATATACGAAAGAAATAAGAATATCACCGACTAATGTTTGTACTATTCCATTTAACAAAGACGAAATTCAATATCCATTCTTTCAATTTTGAATCTCTTCAGTAATTAATAAAGTATTAATTTGTTTTATCTCTGTGAAGGTCAAATGTGAGTAAATAAATTATTTTTTATTCTCATATACTTGTTCTATTGGTTTCTTTAATATATGAATCGCACTATTCCTGACTTCTTTCAATCTCCTAGATATTGATGTACCCTATAAGAAGCTCAGGTATACCATATTTTTTTCTCTTTTGAACGTCAAATACATTATTTTGTATTATTAAATTTCTGAAGAACAATGTATTGCAACCAATTAACAATTCCATAATTTCACATGAATCGAGAGCGGATATTAAGAAAGATATATTCGTAACCATCATGAAGAAAAATGCATTATAAGCTATGAACTTAGTTATATAATACAATGAAGAATGAAGTTGGAACGTAGAAAGTTTTGGTTCCAAAATAGAATCAACTTCATCTATTTATCCGGATAGTTTTAAGAAGGAAAAATAAATTCGGGTGCAGAGAAGAATGTGGAAGGACACAAATATATGTTTAGTCCAATATTGAGTTAAGATTTCACGAAATATCCTTTACTTCATTCTAATTTTACAAAATTTCGAACAAATAAGGGATAACTCTCCGGTTACTTTCCTACTTCAGGGTGCTTTGCTTTCCCAAACCAATCATTTCCCTATAGATTATTTCCATAATTATAGAAGCCTCGACAATGGTGATCATATATCATCTCCACTCAACAGGAGCCGTTCTGCGTATATCTACTGACCATAGATTTACACCGCAGAGACCCCTGTAGTCCCAAAGGATTGTGGGAAGCCAGGCAAAGTCCCGCAAGCCGGACGCGAGAATGGTCAAGGAGATAGCCATGTGAGCGTGCGGACTTTGCGAGTTGAAAAGGGTCACGCCCTTTCTGAAAAAAAAAAGGAAAAGGAAAAGTAAGTAGACCAACGGACGGCAAGGTGCTACGCACATGGTGAGATAAAAGGATGCGGCCATTTCAGCAGCACCCAGAGGAGGTGATGAAGGTTGTAATGTGGATGACGATGTGGGGCGGGGGTAGGGGGTTACGTTTGATGAGGATGGAGAAAACTCTTGTGGCTTCGAAAAGAGAACTCTCCATGCGGGTGTACGACTCGAAATGAATACCACCAACTTCTCTCTCAGTAGAACTCTTGAGTCCACCAACCATCGAGTGCGTTACTACAAAAAGGGCACAAAAATAAAAGGTAATGATGAAAAGAGAAGTATTCCTTTATTAATTTAAATTTAATATTGCACATGCTGACATTCCACTTTTTATGTATGGAAATCAAACGACAACTACATTACAATAAGTAGACTAGAAGTATTTAAAAAAATTAAAATGTAAAGCCCGAAGAGAGATGTAATAACATTATCGACTGGTTTGTACTATGACATTTAATACATTTAAAGAATGAAGAAGAAATTAAATTTTTATCGTTATAATTTAGGAACATTTCAGTAAATAATAAAGAGTATTCATTTGGTTTATCACTTTGAATATTAAATGTGAGTAACATATACATGAGAGTAGTAATTGATTTTAGTGGTTTGTACATTATTAATTTAATAGTAGTATTTGTGACTATTTTCATTGTCCCACCCTACAAGTAGTGTTTACACATCACATTTTAATCTTTGCATGTCATATGAATTATTTCTTCCGTTATTAAATTTCTGAGGAATAATGGATATAGTAATATTAGATAGCAACTCTCCATATGTCACCACGTTTAAAAATTGATTCAAAGAGTCTTTAAAATGCTGACCATTTTGTAGCATACTATATAAGACTAGAAATTGTCGCTTTGTTCAGAAAAGAACTGTAAAGTATATAGCTCGAAAAGTTTTTTGGTGAGCAAATGAAAGAAAATTTATAAAAACAGAATAATAACGAAAAAAAAAAACACGAACCAGAACGTGAAATAAAATATTGTATACTAGCTGAGCAAATGTGAATTTTAAAAATTTATACGTATTATTTCACTAAACCCTACTTATGTCAATTTAAAAATGAGATTAATTAATGATAGTAGTTTGCTAGTATTTGTGTGTATGTGTATACGATCCTGTATCTCTTCCTTTCACTCATTTAACAAACAAAATTTTCCCGGTTTACGAGAGTTTATTCCGGCCAATTTCGTAAAAACTTTCATACAAAAATAACTGAATATATTGAAGCGAAACATTGAAGTACTTATTACCAAGTAGTTGAATACTTCGTTTGAATATAGTATTTGGGCTAATTAAGAAATAAGG
The DNA here is from genome assembly GCA_002313205.1 of Laupala kohalensis. Classification (NCBI taxonomy): domain Eukaryota; kingdom Metazoa; phylum Arthropoda; class Insecta; order Orthoptera; family Trigonidiidae; genus Laupala; species Laupala kohalensis. The sequence goes on along the minus strand of NNCF01126916.1, from coordinate 525,812 downwards.
AGATCTGTAATATATTTCAGAGTTGTGGACATGAGGTTGTATACATAAGAGGTGCAGTAAATGAGTAAAAAAGCGCACATCCCCTTGTGGCTCGGACAGGCAACGTTGCCAATAATAATTTCTGCGGCTAGAAACGCTAGAAGAATATGAAAACAAAAGAGATGAATTTTGGGAAGAAGCATCCTGGAATGAAAATATTTGACAATGGGTTTAACAATACTGCTAATGTACATTTAAAAAGCAATATTTCAGGAAATAGCAGTGTTCTTTTTTCATTTTATTGTTGTATGGAAAGAAATATATTTTACTGTGGGTAATATATTTTAAGCAGTGACAGGATTTGGATTTGAGCAAAGTTTCAATTTAATAATGATTGAAATGAAAAATACTCATAGATAATTTTTTATCTAATAACGCATATATATAAATGTACATAAACAATTTTTTTTCTTTTTTAAATGTGTATTCATGTCACCATGCATGTCAAAAAGACAAAATTAACCTTACCAATTAGAATTTAAAAGGGTCATGTTTCTAGTTATGACATATATTTTTATCACCGAATAAAACAAACATGTAAGAGGAATTTCCTCTTCATGAAAAATGATATTTTCAAGTATTGTTAGATACGGCACGCACAACTAATATCTATTCCCTTCGATTAAACAGTATTGTGTATTTATTAATGGACAAAAAATTTGAGTATTTCTGCAAGGATTTGAAATAGAAGTATTTTATTCATTGTTTCAGTTTGTTGTTGAAATGGCATTCATCACAAAAAAGCGGCCAACTTGCACAATGGAAATACAGGCATGACAGTCGTTAAATACACAGTGGAGAGCTCGTCCAACGCTGTCCCAAAGCTAAAGCAGAAATCTACAAGGCTCTGCCACCGTGACGACGAGGGTCGGCCTCTCTTCTACTGAGGCCCGGAGCTACAACAATGGCTTCTGCCCAGACGAAGAGGTTGTAAGGCGTAGGGTCCTTATTTCAAGAGAGAACCGTCAGTCGTGTTCACAACTTGTAATTTCTCATAATAGCTATTTTACTACACACAAATTCTTATAGCCCCTTTTGCACCAGCTAAAACTCTCCTGTTATTGGTAATGAAGGAAGAATAGGAGGGAGTCACGAAACAATCTGTGAACGACCACAGCTGATAAACACCACTATTAGAACCTCAATGAAGTATTTTCCGGAAATGTGAGAAATGCAGCATTATATTTCTATCCTTAATGCTTCTCTCTTGATTAAGGTCTCTAGTGGGTATTGGAGGGGTGCGTAGGAGCACGGCATGAGCGCGCGCGCGTCCAATGCCACCGTGGCCAGTTCGCCTCTGTAGCAGCGCTTCCCTCTTCCTTTTATGAGGCGCAAATTGCCTCGGGTGAGGATCAGATGGTAAAGTAATTCGAGGGTCGCGGCAGCCAGCACGAGAACTCCGACCAACAGGCAGTGTGTGTGAGAGAGAGAGAGAGAGAGCGCGGATTGACTGCTGCAGAAGATAACAAAACACGGCCTAAGGACGGAGACATGGAGGAGGACAGTACAACACTTAGAATATACGGAGTGGAATGGGATCCACTCAATAAACGTAGATGAGCAGAGAGAAAGGGAAGACAAGAATACCAAAATGAGGAGAAGAAATTGATGCAAGATAGGTGGGAAGCGGTATAGTAGAGGGAGGCGGTTTTAAGACGAATAAAAAGAAGTAGACGAAAATTTAAAGGTGAGTACAATAAACTGTAATGCATGAGAGACGTTGAAAAAAAAAAAACCAAGTCAAACGGTTTAAAATGACGATTCATAAAGATACGTCTATTTCTCTTCTCATCACAATACTCTAAAATTGTATTTGAGGGTTTTGAAAAAATAATAAAAGAGAAACTGGGTAAAACCCTAACAATTAAAATACAAATTTCGATAAAGAAATGTTGATGAAAGTACGATCACATTAATGTGAAATCACAACGAATATGGTGAAACAAACTATAACATACACTCACAACTAGAACATGTATCAAAAAAAATAGTTCACAGCAGATCAAAAGAAAATGAAGAAGGAATGAAAAATTTATAAGTAATATATATGTGTAGTTCTGTAAGAGCAGGGAAATGAAAAAGCTGTAATAAAGAAAGGGTCGCATATGGTCAAAGAAAGAGCGTGGAAAAGCAGTAACTTTTTTCTGCGTCTCTGACTTCCAGGAATTTTAATACCTGGAGAATCGCGCTATTGTTCAGTCGGCTACTCCCAAGTTCCTTTGTATCTAGTTAGTATCACAAAAGATGAGCTTGTGGATCTTTAAATGACATTAGTGTTTTATCAAGATTAAATGTATTAATACATCGTAATTTATAATGAATACAGAATACAACAAATCAAAAGATAATTGAATAAACTGAAAACTAATTTTAAGTGTTTTAATTTATAAAACAATGTTTCAAGGAAAATTAGAGGCTATAGTTAAATTTCAAATTATATTTTTGTTTTAGATTTTTATCGTAGATTTTTAAAATAATATACTGTACATATTTATGTATGGCGTCTGTTAATGATGCAATTGTACGAAACATGGAAGCCATTTGGATAAATAAAAATAATAATTTTGTGGAAAACTAAAATTTGTTAGCCGCCAGATTAACAGTGATTCCAGTAAAATTGTTTCTAAATCCAAATTTCAACAAATTAAAAATGATCTTAATACATATTTCAAGGTATCCTGTCCTATGATGGATCTTCCGGCAGACACTAATCTTCTAAGACATATTCTCCCATCCAAGTATATTAAAACCACACATATCCCATCCAAGCAAGTAATCGTTAATACATCCTGAATTTTGTCCCAGTCTGCCCTTATCATCATTATGACAAATCAATCCAATGTTTTCAGTCAATAAATTAATGAACATTGGATGTTCAAATTGGAATGTATAATCATATTTTTTAAATATATTGTAAGTTTTCGTGCCATGTAGTCGTGGATTTGGGACTAGTCTGCGGTGGAATAATGGTGGCACCTCCGCTCTCACCGCACCGCGAAGTGGGAGAGCAGGATTCGGTCTCTTACTCCACAGAATGGTGTTTCCAGCTGTGGCTTCCCTCACCAATTCATACTAATGTCAACTTGGTAAGATAATTCACACTAATGTCCAAGCAACCTAACATCTCTTTTCCACTATTTCATTACTCAAATTATGTTTGAATTTTTCTTTAAATGGACGAGCAGGTTTTATAGGCAAAACCAAGCCAAGAGAAAAATAATTATAATAATTATTTTATTTTTTTAATGATTTTTCGACAAATTACTTTGTCTCTTCATTTTGCTACTAAGGATAATAAAGAATATCTTATTTCGTGAATGATGATCTGCATGAGAAAGGACTTGGTCATAAATCTATGAAAGTCTATACTCCTGCATCTAATTACTAAAGTTTTGCCAAACATAGAAATCTCCTTGCGGTGAACCTCACCGCCAGGTAACATGATTAAAGTTTTGCCATTTAAGGTCAGACTATGATATAAAAATATTTTTGAATCACGCCATTAACTATTGAAGGCATGTTACTTGTGTGCCGATTCGATATATCTATAGTTGGTTTGGTGGAGTAAACGTTATTGGCCAAATAACACCAGATGTCGTTAAAGGACATCAATGAACAGTAAACACGGATTTCTTTATTAAATTTAATCTATGAATATACCATGTGCCAGTGGTCTAGTATTTTGGGCCATGGATGTGGTGAATATATTGAGACTGCTTACTTGGTTTTCGCTAAAAGTTCCTCAATTTACATTCTCCTATTCAACCTTAAAATTGGAAATAAAAGTGAGTGTGCGAATAAAATTTAATGAGTGCATTTTATATCATCACAATACACAAAAGTGCATTTGAATTAGTTAGTACTGTTTTGATTTTTATGTTTATGGAATATCACTTTTTATTTTATTAACGAAACAAATTGAGTTCATTAGTGAATCAGATACAAATATATAACACTCCTAAAGTTTTCAGAACAAAACTTCTAAAATTTAAATTAATTTAATGAAAACCTTAGTTCACAAATAATTTAACAAATAATCGTACAAACCGCAGTCAAGAAATAATATGTAAGATCTATGTGATTATCAATATACATACAAAATTGCACGCAACAAGCTTAATCTACACGGCGAGGCATAATTAGTGGCACATCTTACGTCTCAACTTAATTCTCTTCTTTGAAAATCAAGCAAAAATATCATATTTTTCAAATGTTAGGGAAAGTAAGTCTCGCTGGCTTAGATCTCAATAGAAGCTGAGATTAAAATTTCACCCATACACAATTACCATGCTCCTTTCTTTCTTACACCCTACCTTCCCGTTCCATGTAGAACAGCTTGAATAGTAAGCAACAAAATATTCTTTCTGTTCCTCTCGAGAAAAATTGAGTGACAGATTCAAGAGCTTTCATTATTTGGTTTGAAAATTTATGTTGTGTATTTTATGCAACGAGTGACTGCTGGTAGAATTTTATTTATATTTGTGTTTCTGTTTTGGAATTATATTGTTGTTGGTTCATCTTTGTGTTTTTATAGGGGTGGGGACCATTACTAAAGGTCATTAGTAAAGCTACAGTGGTAGAGGTTGATCGACAAGGTTATTGTATTTCTCACTGATATGATTTTAAATAATTTTAAAATATGATCTTCAAGCTTATTGTAATCTAAAATATATATCTGGAAAGTACTGATCTCTCTCTCTCTCTCTCTATCTATATAAGTAAAAGTGATTTCTATAATTTAAGAAAACGCATATCCAATCTACCTGAAATTAGAATATTACTTGAAATTGTTAAATCGCTTTTTCATCCAATAAAGCCAATATCCCATGAATTTTATCAAAAGATTCCTTACTGTTCTGTTGTATATTTTCAAAAATTTACTCTCACTACCTGACATCATAATTGACTGTATATACTTTTTTTTCTAATAATTGAAAGGAAAATTTTTCAAACCTGGTTTTCATATAAGATTATCATATTAAACTCTACAGTCTTTGGGTTTCTTTTTGGTATATTGCAATGTATTATGTTATTTTATTTTAACCCTGCAATGGTTTCGTTTAGGAATATTTACTCCGCAGCATTTTCTGTTCATTAACATGCGTAATTTAGTGAGTTCATTTTAAATTTTGTTGTATGTACATGCATTTACATTAGTATATTAGTGTGCATGTATCATAGAATTTGACCCAGGCGATGAAAGAGAAATATGATGAAAAAGAGAAAAGTAAAAACCTCTCTTCCTCGGTGCATGCAATAACATAGAGCGTCTCATTCGTTCATAGTACCTTTGGAGGAAAAGAGGAGCTTTTACGACACTTGCGTTGGCGGTCCAATTTCAGTCGTAAAGCTATAGCAACCAGGAAAGACGTGTCGAGCAAAACCAACCCGCAATGACTTCTGTAAACGCCGAACGTCTGGACAATGCTTAGAAATAGCTTTCAACCCATGCTTCTACATGTTTTGCTTTTGTCGTAAGATATCCAAAGAAAAACATTTGTGTCATATTCTCTTTTTGGGTTTCAATCATTGAATTTCTCTCGTATTATAACCATTATCTTTCAATAGGGAGGTTGAATAATTTGTAAAATTATATGATAACGAATCCAAAAACATATTTATACATCATACGTTTGGAAGACTATTTTCTGAAAACTTGAATAACCCATAAATATTTTATCAATAGTTTTATCAAGTACGATTTGGGCTTACAAAATTATTTTCATAAAATTAATTCTGATGTTGAACTTATTTTTTTTTCTTTTTTGTACCCACATGTAAACATATAAAGAATGCAAATTGGCTCTAACTTCCACGTTGAAAAAAGTCAACTGTTAGAATTAATGTGATATTTATGTTTCCATTGTTTACTTATATTATACATTTCAGAAATGAAAAAACTCGGTGGAAATATTGATTTTGAATGTTATATGCGGAGAGAAATTCACATTACGCTCAGCCTTATAACAAACTAACATTCTAACAACGTAAAAAATTACCATAAAAACGTCCATGCAATATGAAAATTCGTATGTATTAGAGAGTACCGATCCGTTTATTTATTTTGTAATTTTTAATGAAAGAAAATAATAACTATATTACGGGAAAATGGAACACTATCACTTAAAAATGACCTCAAAATTTCATCCATCCAGCACAGTTGTAAGTAAAGTTGTGTCTTTATTCTTATGTATTTTGATGTAGAGTAATTTTGTTTTGTAAATGTTGAATTTATAATTAATACAATATTATATGTATACATCAATTGAGTATTAACTGAAAATACAGGTAACACAGGACATCAATTTCCGTACCAGCAATAAACATTTATTTGTTATTGGTATTCTGAAATTAATTTTTTGGACAAACACTTGAAAATATCTTTCAATTTTAATTTAATCTTGCATTTTATTTTAGGGGAAAATTCTATCCTTTTGTACTAAAATTCTCGTTACCGAATTCAAAAAGTAAACAGTAAGATATTAGTGGGTATTATAACCCAACTAATCTTTGGGTACCTCCATTTTTGGAACATCTGAGAAAATAAATACGTGACGTGCTAATCTGTCTACCAAAAAACTAAAAAAATGTTACATTCCTTTTCCGAAAACGGGTTAGTACGATTTTCCAAACCCGTAACTCTGGGCTATATTACCATTAGGTAATATGACCCAGAGACACCAGATATTACAACTTTTATTCCCTGATAAAACTGTTGTTTCATATAACAATTAAATAAACTACACATAAGTAAGTACTTTCTTTACAGAGTAATAATTCAGAAATAAAGAAAACGCTAGTAAATATTTGACAGTCAGCTACCTTTCGAATATCGGTGTTGTTAATAAAAAGTTAATAGAAATAATGAACAACATTTCAAGTCTTAACTTTTTAGTGATACCATTTTCATATTTCCTAATGGTAATATAGCCCAGAGTTACGGGTTTGGAAAATCATACTAACCCGTTTTCGGAAAAGGAATGTAACATTTACATTTACATTACACAATACTCATACCAATTTATGAAGCTTAGTATACTCCTCTACGAGAGTATTCATCAAATGTTCCTGGCGAGCAAATTTAATAAACGTTTCCTTTAATATTACCAAACGTTTGACAGTTTTATTGGGTTGAGAAAATAAATTGATTCTCATCAAACTGTTTTGCTCTGACCTACTTGTCAGAAGAAAAAATATTTATTAAACATGCAACATTAATTTTAAAGAAGGAAACACAGACGTTCGTTGCTATAACTACGGAAACAGACTTCATATAACAGTCATAACACTGGCAAGAGAGATCCAGCTAGCGCTTTCAAGAAGTCATGAAAGGTTAATCTCTCTAGCTCAGACAGCTCTTTTTACGACTCACCATCTTTCAGGACCAAGGCAATGGCACAATAAGCAGAATGATTGTGTCTTAAGTGATTAAAGCCAAGGAACTCCCAGTATTGTAACTCAGAGCCCTCGACTAATGTAACTATACAATAAAAATTTAAGGAAGTTCAAGGTTTGCACAATACTCGTATTATTTTTTATTACCTCGAGTCATGGACCAAATAGTACTACAATCAAAGAGTAAATAAGTGTGTGATGACAGCATAAACAATATTTACGATTCAATTAACAATGAATCGTAAATATTGTTTATGCTAATTTGATTTAATAACAGGCACATCATCAATTTGTAAATTAGTAATTTTATTATAAATAATAATTATTTAAATATAATTTTATTAATAAATTAGTATTAATATTATAAATTTAGGTTGCCGCTGAAACCTAGTGTGTATAGTAAAATAATATACTGATTTTTGACAAGATGAATTCTACCTCTTTACATCATTGTTTGTCAGTGTTGAGGCGTGTGTGTGTGTGAGAGAGAGAGAGAGAGAGAGAGCTGGCACATTCTACTTCTATGTAACACTACTTCTACGGAAATTGAAAATCCCAAGAACGGCCGGAACAGGTCATTGACGGTTGTAACCAGAATCCGTGGAAATTCAATTCTTAAAAACCTTTGTATTGTTATTGCTTATGTTTCCTGTAGCTTTAAATTTATTTGGGAAAGTATTTTGTTCAAAACCTGACAAACCTGACACCTATTTCGCTCCTTTTGTTGCTCTTATACGATGCCCTTGCTAATGAGTCGCCACACTGGGAAAGAGTGGAGCTCAGTATTACTCTTTTATTCATTTCAGCAGGTGTCTCGTAACGTATGGGGATATATTGTACCACAAACATATTAGCAAGTTGAAGAAATGGTGAAGATTTTGTGCCCAATTACGATTATTACAAAATACAAAAATGATTATATGAAGAGACGAATCACGTATTTTCCCACTGGTATTTCTATATCGTAAATGCACTTCCCACATCCACAGCAATTCAGAACTTCAATCCAAATTTATTCGCCATAAATCGGGCGAATTTGCATTGAATTTACTCGGATCTAATTATACATCAATTATTACATTTACTCCCAACTTGTAGCAGCAAATATAGTTTTTGACAAATTTATTGATTTCAGAAACAAGAGCAAATTTGCCTTTCAGCAAATCATCATTTGATCAGATTGATTTTTCATCAAATCTGAGAAATCTTAGAAGGTTTTGACTTTGCTTCTTGGCATGATGTTCTTGATATAATGAAGTCCCCACAAATGTAATCAGACATATACAGAGTAGCAGACACATCGTCAATGCAGAGCCTAATCATTTGGTTTCAATTCACGTCAGCATTTCATTTTGTATATTTTGTGATAAGGTGATTGTTTTTTTTCCTTCAAATTTTAGACGTTAGGCACTAATGACTGAATAATTTGTTGAGAGAATAATTAGTCGTACCTTCGCGTTTTGCCAGAACCTTCATAGCAGCAACAGTCAAGCTAAACCATTTTATAAATGAAAATACCCCGAACTTGCCAAGAATTTGACAAACTAGAGTTGACGTGAATGGACACACATATTGGAACAAAAAGGTTCGGCTTCCTCCTTCGTCAGTCGCTTAGCATTGTCAATCACTAGATTTTAAGCCCCTCAGCTTACGCTGATCGACCGTTAGATGAAAAGAAAGAAAAAAAGGGAAATTTGAATTTTGAAGAATTTACTGTTGCCTATCGTAAAAAAGTCCAAAGTAGTCTGTTTCTGCCACAACTTGAGTAATTGCATAAAAGTAAGTAAATATTATAATTTATCAAGTCCACAAATATACTTCACTCATCCTTCCAGGCAATACGATAGGTCAACGAAATCGAGAATTCCGATACTATACACAATCCAAACCATTCTGTTAAGCGAAAATTGGAGGTAGTTAGGAACTGGGAAAAATGATGATGAAAAACCTATGCATATAAAGTGAAATATTAGAATTACCATTAGAATTATCATTTTAAAAAATCTTAGAAACGATTCTCACTATAACGACAGCGACGCTAATATTAAAACATTTCATGATACAAATTATACCAATGTGTGGCGAAAAATATATTATTATATGTAAAACAACAATAAAACGGTTAATATCTCTGCAACTAACCATGCTGGAAATTGTTTGAAACGGTAGAATAATTAGCCCTATGTATCGATTTTTCTTTCTGAAAATCTCATTTTAATATCGTCTTGAGATAAGTATTTAGGAGTCTTTTTTATTACTGAATCACCTTACATTAAATTCAATTAAAACATAAATGAGAAACGCAGATTCGCTTCACTGTTAAAAGAGTGTTTACAAACAATTAAACGAGTGTTCTAAGATTACAAGAAAAACATATTGAAAACTGTACGGAAGGTGACAGAATTTACATATTTACTTGATCACATCGTCTTGCATAAGGAAGAGCAAATGTGGAAGTTTTCATACATATAAATCAAATGGCAATGTATTAATTCAAACAAGAGAAATAATTTTTGCATGGATGATTATGAGATAAATGACAAAACGAAAGAGAATTTATGAGGAGGTTTTAATATGACAGGAACTTGTCCTGCCAGAAACATTTATCGCTGAAGCAGATCATCTACTGTAATCAATTATATGCATTTCGCCTGTTCTATTGATGTCGATAGTAGCGTAAAAATGGTATTTAATATACATTTATACAATTATGACGCTCCTCGCATGAACGATTCCACATGGCTATTGAAACCACGCTTCACGAAACTTCACATTCAGAAATTAGCACATTAAACGAAACAATTGATGCCAATACATTGTAATAAAATGGTACGCGATTGCAATTCCCAACAGAAATTCACAAAATGAGGCTACCATTTTATGTAGCGTTTCTGATACACAGGGGAGAGAAAATACAAAAATTTCCCTCCACTAGAGTACTGAATATTAACGAATGTTTTTCGTCAAACTAGTTTAAATGAAAGGAAATTCTTAACTAAAATAGTGTATTTTATAACGTAAGTTCAATCAAATACGATCCAAAAGTTTTTTTACGGCGCATATCGATAACGAGTAAAGGCTGTGTACAAGGTGTGTCCGGTAAGTAAGGCAAATGTTTTTTTTCCTGCGCTTCTACTGGTCGTAGCGTGTTTGGATTGGTTGGTTTAGGTGGGGGGAGGTATACACTATCCAGCGCTGCCAACGTCAGTGTGCTCCGAGCCTGGGAGCGTCCGGATCATTGTTTTAGTGTACTCCGGTTTTACTGCCTGTGTCACGACGCGTGATGAAGGACTCGCTCGAACAAATCAAATTTTGTGCCACAAATCTGGCCGACACCTAAACAATGATTGAGGAAGCTTACGGAGATGCAGCACTTTCGTATTCTGGAGTTTGAGGTGGAGGACGACCGGGAAGTGGTAGCCCATAAACCCCGCTGTGGACGTCCTTCGTCAACCAAAAGTGGTCCATGTGCGAAATTTGTTGAACACGGATCGTCGATTAAGTGTCCTGATGATAGTGGAAACTTGAAACCTTCTGAAAACTACACTGATGTGCGGGAGAGATTGAGAAAAATGGTCATCCGCATGAGAAGGTTGATCGCCACCATGTCGACGCTCCACCAAGACAAAGCTCCCAGTCACACTGCTCTGCGCGTTCGGGTGTTCCTGACCAAGAATAACTTGCAACACTCTCGCAGTCCCCTTACAGTACGGATCTTACAGCTGATACTGTTGTTCCCAAGGATCAAAAGCGCCTGAAAAAAAAACTATTTGCGTTCCATTCAAGTTTTGCAGACGAAATTCTAATTATATTAATCTCGAAATAGTTCGGTTCATTTTTGGTCTTTTGTAAAAAATAAAATGCCACTTCATAATTTTTTGTTATATATTTTGGCAAAGTGACGTATATTGTGTAAAAATACCTTTCAAAAAGTTCAAATAAAAATAGTTTATGAGAGAGAATGTGTTCATTGAACTCACCGCGTTAGCGTCACCACATGTTAATGTGGTGAGTTCAATACACAATTATCTCTTTGAAGCAAATAATAAATTTTGCATCACTATATCTAAAACAGAGTGGCAGTTATTAACCATTGAGTTTTAATATGGTTCGACTTTTGACAATTCTGTTCAATAATTCAATTGTCTCAAAGTTACTCCACAATTCCTAGAAATCACAAAGTTGCAAAACTAAATCAACATAATCGGCTGATCCGAAACACCAACACACAAATGAAACTAAATTTCCCGTACTATCTTCCCAAATATAATAGTCACCGCCAAAGGGGACGATGTGTATTTCCGTAATTATGGTTAAACGTAATAATATGTAAAGCAATTGAAGTCACTAAAACTACCAGAACCGATTAATTAGTTTGCTAAAATCCCTAACACATTCGAAATGAGATATTAAATAAATAAGAAAATAAAATTACGTAACTTCCAACTCCAACAGAAAATTCATGAATTTTTATTACAAACTGATGCCATCTCTCATTAGCTCTGTAATAAAACATTTTACACAACATGTAAGTAAACATAAATTTTTACTGATAGAATAGGATACCGTGAGTATTGGTACAAAATAAACTCTTAACTGGTCAATAACATTAATCTTTACCTGAAGATTGCTAGAAAGTTGATGTATATTTAAGATCCAAATTTCCTTAGGTATTGTAATTTTATTAAAATTTTGAAGTAATTTTCATTTTAATAATTCTTTATTGTACCTAAAATTGAAATACTAAATGAACTATGCCAAATAAAGCAGAAATTTGGGTGAAATATTTAAAGTTAATTTAATTTCTAGGTGGTTGGTTCGACAGGTTTTTTAAATCTTCAAATATAACCAGTGCTTTTTAAAATGTATTTCAGACATTATTTGAAAATTGATAAACAAACTATATTATTTACCGAGAACAAAATATAAATATTATGTTCGTACATACATAGAATTTTAGAAGACATATTGTGAACTTTACAAGCTAATAATGAAATTCGCAGACGGTGGTAAAAAAAAAATTAAATAAAAAAGTGTGAATAGAGGAAATAATAGCGTGTAATAATTATTATGTTGACGAATACTCCTCTTATATTAGCACGCAGAATGATGATAATAATAATAATAAATTTATTGTCAAAAAACAGTACAAACTGCGTATGACCACGTGGAGGACAATAAACTAATTTACTCTCCGGAAGCAAGCAAGGGACCTACCCATCAATACCAATCAAGGGCCCTAAGACAGAGGCGGATTCAAAAATTTCAGCAAAATTTCCTAGATAAGATGAAAAGTTAGCTGCCAGTTATAACACTAATAGAATGTCAATATGTTTGTAATTTAACGCAAAAAAATTACATGTACATATTATTATCGAACTATCGATTTCTGAGTATAGTGTTTAAAAATCATAAGAGTTGAAAAAAACCCACTAAATTCACGATTTATTGTTACAATAGACACGCCCCTAGACAAAGCCTATAGAACCTGTATAAGAAATCCGCCTCTGCCCGAAGGAAAACCGGAGCAAAACCCGAGCCAGAATTAATGTACACAACCATGTCAAAGTTGACTACACATAAAACTAAATTAATATGAATCATAGGATACAACAATCATGGAAGAAAATAGACTGTGAAATTGTTATAAGTTATTTAAAAAGTACTACAGCAATGGCGTGATAAAGTACAAGACGGATTTAACTGTTATTAAAATCAATAAATTATTTTACAGTGTAGAAGCACTGGTGCAGGAGGCAGTTTTTAACCGCGGATTTGAAGAGATTCAATTTCATATTATCAGGGAATTATATAGAACGATTCCCGAATGATATGGTCCTTTTTGGCAAAGAGTGGTTGACACTAGGGAGATGAATATTATTACTATTGCGAGTATTGTGTTCGTGAACGAAGCTGTTTCAAATAAAGCAAGGGTGGTGCTTCAGTAATTCGGTCTTAACAAACAAGACCGTTTCATAAATATAAATGCAGGGAAGTGTTAAGATATTTAATTCTTTGAATAAAGGTTTACAAGAGTTTCGGGGGTGAGATTTACAAATTATCCGAACTATCCTCTTCTGAATTCTGAAAGTTTGAATACTCTGACCGGAATT